>JAYJMJ010239937.1:0-15380 GCA_036873875.1 Laminaria ephemera | reverse complement strand
GACAATGAAATAAATTTCACTATGTAAACAATTTAACAACACCTTAGTACTATTGGCATGAGGGGAAACCCCTAAAGATTTAAGTAAACTTTACTTAAAGCCACTTTTGTAAGGAACCGCGCTGTGATTTCCCTAAAATGAGTTTCTGAGGTTCACTTAATGGTAAATATAATTTTTTTTGTTAAATTGGCTATGTATGAAAATTTTACTAGTCGATGATGATGCTTTTAATCGGGGTGGTGTGCGTCTTTACCTTGAGCAAAAGCAGTATGAGGTGATAGAAGCCGCAAACAGTGCCGAAGGTTGGGAAAAGGCCAACGAGACGCATCCAGATGGGGCCATCATTGATATTGTTATGCCTATTGGCAAAGATCCTAAAGTTCGGGACGAATTTGCAGGTGTTAAACTTGCCATTCAGCTCAAAGAAAAATTTCCTGCGATAGGCATCGTGCTGTTTTCTGCACACGAGGATAGAGGGGAGCAAATTATTGACTTTGTCAAACAAGGACATCGTGGCATCGGCTATAAATTAAAAGGATGTCCGCCGCGCGAACTTATTGACACGCTAGAAAAAGTGATGCGTGGTCAGATCGATATCGATGAGGATATTCTCAATCGAAAAGCTATCTTAAACGCTGTTTTTTCTAATTTGCCAGAAGAAGACCAGCAATGGATAAAGCAAACTGCCCAGGGCTTAGATGAGCTTTCCAATCGAGAGTATGAGATTGCGGAACTGTTAGCTGCTTCATATTCACACAAAAAGATTTCCGAGGATCTCCACATCACCTCTAAAACAGTGGAGAACCATATTACCAATATCTATAAAAGATTAAATTTTGCGTCGATGGATGAGTATGCGCCGCACTTGCGCAAATCAATGGTGCTCACAAACGCTTTTTGGTATAAGGAATTTGAAAAGTAATGAAGGCCTTGTTCAAGCAAGATGACCTTATGCCCTTTCATCGAATACGTTACTTTTTAATCGGCACACTTGCTTTAAGCCTAATTTCATTGATTAACTTTGGGCTTGATATTGGCAAACCCTTTCCTAATTTTTTATCCCACTATAATAATTCGCAGTCCCAGTTTATGCTGCATCAATCAACCCCAAAGTGGTGGTTGGACGATGGTGCAGGAACGCTGGGTGTCCAAGACCGTTTACTAGCTGTCAATGATATTCAGCTAACGTATGATGTAAAAGAATCGGCACTATATCGAGAGGCCTATGCGCGCGGCGATAGAACGGTAAAACTGACAGTGGGTCAAATGGGGAAGACCTCTGATCTCGTCGTTCCTTTAAAACTGTTTTCTTTTGATCATTTAATTGATTTATTGTTTCCTCTTTTTATTATTGGATTTGGATTTTGGTTAATCGCGCTTGTGATTTATCATTCAAAGAATGATACGACTGTAAATCGCACCTTCATCTTTTTGTGCTTAATTGTTGCTATTAATCGTATGGCTACTGTTACGGGTGTCTTTTATGCTGATACAGTCTTCGATACGATTATTTTCTTAATATTGAGACTTATCGAACCTTATTTGGGATTTCAGCTTATAAGCTTTGCACGTCATTATCCAACAACAATTTTTGCAAATAACAAACTCGTAGATTGGCTCTTGGCAGTTTGCCCTATTTTGCTTTGTCTTATTATTTTTGTAGAACATTTTTCTGTATGGGTGTTAAATAAACCCTTAAGCTCTCAACTTAGTCTTTACACTACAATTCTGTTTTTTGGATCAATTCTTGTTGGGTGCTTTGCAATTATTTTCCGACTATTGTATGAAGGTCTGCTTGGTAAGGTAACGTGGCAACGACGCGAGGCTTTCATTTTTTTATCAGGCGTTTTGCTGGCTATGCCTGATGTAATTCTTTTTGTTTGGGGTGCTTTTTTTCCTATTTCCAATGAGTTTTGGCGACAGGTGGATTTGCGTTATATCACGTTAGGTGTGCCGATTGGGTTTGCTATTGCCACGATGCGCTACCAAACGTTTAGATTAGGTTCTCGGCTTCTTATGCTTGTGCCAGCTATGTGTGCGGCGGGCATTGGCGCAGGTGTAACGACGGCTTTATGGCGTTCTTCATTGCCGCTCTTTGCAGAGCCAACTTCGGCATTTGTTTATCTTGGCACGTTTTGTTTGTTCTTGATTGTTCCTCTCTTGTGGACTTTTCAATCAACTTGGGACAGTTATTTTGCGAGGCTGTTTAATTGGGAGAGTTGGTCTTATAGGGTTTTGCAAGATTTCCCCCTATCTGTGGTTGCCGAAGTTCCGCCGAATAAGCTAGCTGATAATATTGTTAATACGTTTGTGTCGCTGATGGGTTTGGAGTTTGCTTCATTGTGGTTGCCTGAGGATAAAGAAAACGGCCGATTTAACCTCATCGCCAAAACAGATCTCACCCCCGTTACATTTCCCATCACCCTCTTCTCCACACCAGAAGAAAAATTCTACGACCCCATCGAAACCAGAAACCCAACTGTATCATCCAATATCCCTACTTGGTTACACGCCTTGCTTGCCCAAGAAGATATCGAAAACATCATTCCCCTGCGCAACAACGATGAGCTAGTAGGTGTTCTCGCCATTGGCAAACGCACAGACGGTGGGTTTATAGGGTCCAAAGACGTCGGCATTTTGGCGCAAGCCGCACAAACATCCGCTTTACTTTTACTCTCTGAGAAGCAAGCAAATGTAGTCCGTGCTTTTCCAAACCAAATTGCAAAGGCTCAAGAGCGCGAACGGCTAAAAATTGCCCGCGAACTCCACGACACCATTCAACAATTTCTAGGACGGCTTCCCTTCTATCTCGAAACCAGTCGCGAGCAAATCGCCACCCAGCCAGAAGAAGCCGACAAACTCTTGGCGTATAGCATTCAAGAAGTTGAGCAAGCCGCCAAAACAGTGCGCGAGATTCGCAACAATCTCGCCCCACAGCTACTAGAGCTAGGACTAATTAAGCCGATTGAAGAATTAACCAAACGGTTTGAGAAACGCACCAAAACCCCAATCTCACTGCGCATCAATAACCCTGAACACGCCAAAAAAACATCACTCGAAGCGCGGCACGCTATTTACCGCGTCATCCAACAGTCCCTCGACAATATCATTGAACACGCCCAAGCAACAAACGTTAAAGTAGAGCTAAACTGTAAAGTTGCTCACCTGAAATTTGCTGTTGAAGACAATGGCATTGGCTATAAAAAAATGGATGTCACAAATGATAAAATCAGTAGATTTGGCCTCGCTTCCATGGAAGCACGTATTCGAAGCTTAGGCGGAGAATTTGCGCCTATTTCGATTGTGGGCAAAGGCACACGAATTGTTGGCACGATTCCCTACAGATATTCATTGGATGCTGCTAAGGATCGAGACTTAAATGACTGAGGCGCTACAGAGACTTGAGTGTCATAGACAAAATTTATCCTCACCCTGTATAATGCTCGCAGCGTTGAAATAGCACACCGTAGTCAGTTAATTTAATTTTTCGTATTGTGGAGGAACACAACACATGTCAACTACAACCGTTCAGCCGCGCGGTAGACAGCTTGTCGACTGGAGCGCATCTATATGGGCGGGTTTAGGCTCTGGCCTTGCTTTTTTGCTCTTAAATATATTCGTTGTACAAAACAACGGCTGGGGATTGCTCAATTACACCGCATCGCTCGTCTTAGGATCAGATGCGTTTAAAACAACTGAGTTTAATGTGACAACCTTTGTTGTTGGGCTAATTATACATTTCATTCTCTCTATTTTGTTTGCCATGCTGGTTGCATTTATCATGCATCGTTGGGGAATAATTATAGGGTTTATTGGTGGCGCACTTGTTGGCCTTTGTCTCTATGCCATTAACTTTTATGGTCTTCCTGGATACATTGACGCCTTAACTTCATTCACCTTTATTCGTGGCTGGCCGATGGCAATTTCGCACCTCGTTTTTGGCGCACTTGCTGGCGGCATTTATGAGGCCCTTGAAGTTGAAGAATTTGAAAAAGTTGTTGCGTAAGCGGTTACCGTTAAGGAATATATACTATGTCTTATAACAGAAGAAGAACTCAATCTTATGGTCGCCGAGGTATGTCGGCCAATTTTAAAATGCGTCTCCTTATGGCAGCTGGCATGGCTGCATTTGCCCTATTTTCTTATTATTCAAAGAAAACAGTAAATCCTGTTACAGGCCAAGATCAGTTTCTTAGCTTGTCTCAAGATCAGGAAATTGCGCTAGGGTTGCAGGCGGCGCCAGAGATGGCGGCGCAACACGGTGGTCTGTTTCAAGATCAAGAGTTGCAAGATTATTTGGACGAAATTGGCGAAGAGTTGGTGCGCGAAAGTTTAGCGGCCGATACGGGTTGGAACTGGGAGTTTCACCTTCTGGCTGACCCACAAACTGTTAATGCGTTCGCGCTCCCCGGCGGACAAGTGTTCATCACAGCCGCCTTATATGAGCGTCTGGAAACGGAAGGTCAGCTAGCTGGTGTGCTCGGCCATGAGATTGGTCATGTGCTGGCGCGGCACTCTGCGCAACGAATGGCAAAGCAAGAGTTGACCCAAGGTCTCATTGGCTCGGTTAGCGTCGGCGGCGGCTATAGCAGTGCGCAAATGGCGTCGCTTGTCGGTAACATGATCAATATGAAATATGGTCGCGGCGATGAGCTTGAGTCTGATGAGCTGGGCGTGGTTATTATGGCGCAGGCTGGCTACGATCCGCATGCATTGAAAGGTGTGATGGAGATTTTGGCAAGTGCTAGCGGTGGCAGTACGCCTGAGTTTATGAGTTCACATCCTGATCCTGGCAATCGCGTTGAGAATATCAATGGGACGATTGAGAAGGAATATCCTGATGGTTTGCCTGATGGGCTGATTCCTTAGGGGCTAGTTTTTATTTAATATTTAGTGGCTAACTGTGTTTATGCACAGTTAGCCATTTTTGTTTTCTATAGACAAATTGGTACTTGAAGAAGCGTTATGAACACACTTAAATCATTTTTTGAATCATTAATTATTATTGAAACGGCGACTATTCTTGCGGGGCCGTCTGTGGGGATGTTTTTTGCTGAGCTGGGGGCGACGGTAATTAAGATTGAAAACCTGAGGGCTGGCGGAGATACGACGCGCTTGTGGAAGCTGCCGACGGAGGATAAGGCGTCGTCGGTATCGGCGTATTTTTCGTCGGTGAACTGGGGCAAGCAGTCGTTGGGGCTGGATGTGGGCAAGCCTGAGGGATTGGCTGTTTTGCATGATTTGTTGCAATCGGCCGATATCTTCCTCCACAATTTCAAAACGGCCGATATGCACAAATTCAGCCTCGACTTCCCGACATTACACGAACTCAACGAACAACTCATCTACGCGCGCGTCACCGCCTACGGCGACGACGATCCGCGTCCAGGCTTCGATGCGCTTTTGCAGGCCGACACAGGCTTCACCTACATCAACGGCCAGCCCGAAAGTGGGCCGACAAAAATGCCCGTCGCGCTAATCGACGTCCTCTTGGCGCACCAAATGAAAGAAGCTTTGTTGCTTGCGCTGATGGAACGCAACCTGTCGGGCGTCGGCACAGAAGTCTCTATTTCGCTCTTCCAAAGCGGCGTCGCCTCGCTCGTCAACCAAGCGACCAACTATCTTGTCGCCAACACGGTTCCTCAGCGCAAGGGGTCTGACCATCCCAATATTTCGCCGTATGGGACAATTTATGAAACGGCCGATAATAAAGAAATCATTCTCGCCGTCGGCTCAAACAAACAGTTCCGCCAACTGGCAACCATCTTAGGACTGCCAACGTTAGCCGACGATTTGCGCTTTATGACGAATGCAGATCGGGTGGTGCATAATGAAGCGCTAAAGGGGATATTGAGGGAGGAAATCGGCCGTTTTAAACGCGACGACTTGCTCCCCTTACTCTACGCCAAACAAGTCCCCGCTGGTCCGTTGCACGCGATGGACGAAGTGTTTGCCCAAGAGGCCGCCCAAGCGATGTTGTTCAACGGCACGCTTGCCAACCAAACGCCAATCACTGGCGTGCGCAGCATTGCCTTTCCAACAACGGCCATCGACGCAACGCAGTCGCTGTCCGCGCCGCCTGCGTTTAATCAGCATGTGTTGGCTGTTTTAGAGGGGCGATTAAAGTATTCTGGGGAGAAGATTTCGGGGCTGGTTGAGGCTGGGGCTGTGCGGATGGAATAAGAAATTGCGAATGAGACGTCCAACGGTTCACCATTCATAATTCGCAATTTACCATTCGCAATTTGTTTTAGTTTTCTTTATCAGACACAGCCGCTTCAGCAAAGGTCGCCATTTCGTTGAGCGTGCGCGAGGCGGCTTCGATTAGATGGAAAGCCAACACTGCGCCACTGCCTTCCCCCAAACGCAAGCCCAAATCAATTAACGGTTTTACGCCTAAATGTTGCAGAATGGCTTGATGTCCTTGCTCAACTGAGTTGTGGCCTGAAATGTAATATGCGTTGGCGTTGGGGTTGAGTTCTGCGGCGATGAGGGCGGCTGAACTGGCAATGAAGCCGTCGAGCACGATGGGCACACAGCGTGCCGCCGCGCCTAAACATACGCCAACGAGGCCTGCAATTTCGTAGCCGCCGACGCATTGAAGCACGCGCATGGGGTTATCGGCCGATAAATCATGTAGCTCCAATGCTCTAGCGATGACGCCAACTTTGTGGGTCAATTGGGCGTCGTCGATGCCTGTGCCGCGCCCTGTGACATTGGGTACGGATTTGTTGGTGATAACGGCCGTTATCGCCGCCGCCGCCGTCGTATTGCCAATGCCCATCTCACCAATCGCCACAATATCCAAGCCATCCGTGATTTCAGCATTCACAATTTCAATGCCTGCTTGAATCGCTTGCGCCACTTCTTCAACCGTCATCGCAGGTTCAGCCGTCATATTGCGCGTACCTTTCCGAATTTTGCGGTTAATAAATTGTGGATGCGCGGGTAACTCAGCGGCAACGCCCATATCGACGATTGTCACCGTTGCGCCAGCTTGACGTGCCAATACATTGACCGCCGCGCCACCGTTGAGAAAATTGCCAACCATTTGCGCGGTGACTTCTGAAGGGTATGCGCTCACGCCCTCAGCCGTCACGCCATGATCGCCAGCCATCACAATTACCCCTTTCCGAGGAAAATAGGGGCTTGGGTTGCTGGTGATGCCTGCTAATTGAATAGAAATGGCTTCAAGTTGCCCTAAAGAACCTGCGGGTTTTGTAAGTTGACTTTGTCTTTCTGCGGCTAAGTCCATCGCCTCTTTATCAAGCAGTGGGATAGTGGGAATAACAAACGGCATAAATCGATCCTGTAACTCATAGAGCTTACGCGAACTGGTAAATAAGCGGCGATGGAGGCGGTTTTGAGCTTGTCGAAGCCAAATCGTGCAAGCTGAGACAAGGCTAGGATGCGTAAGTCATATCTTATTATATTAGTTGCATGATTATATTCTTTTGCGAGCCTGTAACAATAGCAAATTAATGTATTTAGCCCCTTTAGTTTGTTGGCGTTTTTCTCTCCTTGCCTCTTTACCGCTGCGTTAAAAATTAAAGACTTAACACAGAGATAAGGCGATGAGGGGGCGTTGTCAATTTAGGCTCTGCCGCTATGGCTTAATTTTGCAAGTCTCGACAAGCGCCGTGGCAAGCTCAGCAACCGTTTCAGCCCGTCATCAGCAAAAATCACTTGACACAGCTTTAATCCCCACGTAATCTAAGAGCGTGTCCAAACAAGCCCCAACTATCACAGACCCAACAGGTCGCGGCCATCTGCTTGACGAATCACGCATGACTATTGGCCGTGCGCCAGAATGCAACATTGTCATCACAAGTAAGCGTATTTCGCGCGAACATGCGGTGGTTGAGCGGGAAGGATGGCGCACGGTGTTAGCTGATCTCAACAGCACAAATGGCACATTCCTTAATGGGGTGCGTATTTCGCAAGAGATTCAGCTGCAAGATGGGGACAAGTTTATGGTTGGGGATGTGTTGTTTACGTTTAACGACCCCGACGTCACGTTTCAGGATTCGCAGTTGGCAACGCTCGATGTCGATGTGACGTCTGGCGAGGTGCGCGTTGATCGTCAGCCTGTGGAGCTTTCACCGAAGGAGTTTGATTTGGTGGTTTATATGGACAAGCGACGGGGGCAGGTTTGTTCTAAGGATGAGATTGGAACGGCCGTTTGGCCCGAATACCAAGATGGCGTCTTTGATTATCAAATCGAGAATCTTGTCCGTCGCCTGCGCACAAAGCTGGAAGCCGACCCCGCAACCCCCAAACATTTGATCACGGTTCGTGGTCGTGGCTATAAACTGATCTAATAATTAATAGTTAATAACGAATAATTAATTTGTTAAGTGGTGTACGCTCTGGCTTCGACAAGCTCAGCCACCGCTTTTTTTAACAATGTGTCTAATTTCTGTATAGCGAAAGTCACACCCCATTGTCATTCCCGCGCAGGCGGGAATCCAGTACCAATGTGTGAGACAAGTCGAGATAAAGAAAAGAATACGCTACAAAGTTTCTAATTCGTTAATGGAATTGGTGCGGTGGCTTTGATCACTGTACCTGTTCCAAGTTCACTTTCAATCTGCAACATGCCACCGACGGCGGTCATGCGCTGGGGCATGTTGGAGAGGCCGTGAGAATCGGCCGATAATTTTCCACCCACATCAAACCCCTTCCCATCATCGCTCACAGTCAAAACGACGGCATCAATGCCATACGCTAACCCGACTTCCACTTGCGATGCGTGGGCATGACGGGCGATATTGTTGAGCGACTCTTGGGTGACGCGCAGGAGCGCTTGTTCGGTGGCGAGGGGAAGTTCGCGAACGGCCGATATACGCACATGTACAGGAATCTCCGTCTGCGTTGACCACTGCGCCGCCAATGCGCGAATCGCCTCCGCAATCCCCTTGTCTGCCAAAGAAGCGGGACGCAATTGCTTAATAATCGTGTCCATTTCTTCATGAATACTCTGCGTCATTGCGCTAAGTTGAGTTAATCGCTCTGTCGCCAAATCAGGATTATTTTTGACCAATGGGGCAATGGAGCCAGCCGTTAAGTTGAGACCAAAAAGCTGCTGTTTAATCGCATCATGTAAATCTCGCGCCAGCCGATTGCGCTCTTCTAGCGTCGCTAACGCCGAGGCGTCTTCAGCAAGCTGGGCGTTCTTGTCGGCCAACTGTTGCAGGTCGTCAAGCTGTGTGCTGAGCTGGTCGGCCATTTGGTTAAACTGGGTGCTGAGTTGGGTAAATTCGTCGTTGCCTGACAGGGTGATGCGCTCGTTTAGGCTGCCAGCGGCAAACGCATTTGCGCTGTGGCTGATGGCCTCGATGCGTTTGCTAAAGCGGCCTGCAAGAACGCGACTGACTAGACCTGCGACGAGTAGCGAAATGAGCGAACCAGCGAGTGAGGCAAGGGTGAGGAGTTGGGCGGTTTGTCCGAGAAGGCTGGCAACGTCATCTTTGCTGCCGCGATAAATGACCCAGCCGATGTGTGTTGACCCGTCAACGATTGGGGCTTGCCCAAGGTGGAAATTGTTGACGTTGCTGTAGCTGAAGAGGGCGTCGTTAATGTCTTCGTCGCTAAAGTCGTCGAATAGCTGGGTGGAAACGGCCGTTCCTTCCACAAACAACTCAGGATAATTACTGCTAATCACCTGCCCATTCACATCCATCACCACAAGCCAATCATAAAAGTCCGCATCACCTGCAAATTCTGTCTCCACAAACGGCAAATTTGACTCGATATAGAAGTCGATAAACTCAGCATCTAAATCACCATCAGATAAATACATAATGTCCTCAGCGTAGGTGGCGGCTAAATCGCCCGCCCACTGCGCGGCGAAGTCGGTTTGTAGATAAATGAAGTAGCTCGCCAAGATGCCCAAAAGCAAAATTATCACCGAGATGAGGGTGACAAGAAAGTGGGAGCGGGTGAGTTGACGGTAGAGGGAAGATTTCATTTCTGTTTGTATTATAGCAAGAATGGTTAGGTGCGCGGTGTACTAAATCGTAGTCGTTATCGTAATTCGTAGTCGTATTCGACAACGATCACGAGTTACGAATACGATAACGAGTCAAGGTAGACTTGCGCCTACCTTGACTAAATTATTTAGTTGAACATGTTGCCGATGTAGCGGGCGAGGGCGTTGGTGCTAACTGAGCTTTCGACGATGATGAGCTGACCGTCGATGACCATGACTGCTTCGGTGTATGTGCCGTAGTCGTCAGAATAACGGCCGATATACACCTCAATCCCATCAATCATGCGCACAGACCCACCTTCGTTGAGATACACATCCTCGATGCTGTCATAGGTGTCATCATCGGTGATGACGCTCACATACTGATTCCTTGAGTAGTAAACCGCTTCCGTGTAGCCATCTTCTTCGTATACATCTTCTAATTGATACGCTTGTGGCAACGTTACGTCTGCGACATCAATGCGTCCACTTGCGGCAGGAACTGGTGCAGGCTCTGGCTGCGGCTGTGTTTCAGGCTGTGGGACAACTGTGGTTGAGCCATCGTTTAAGCCTGAGCCGACTTTTTGTGCTAACCAGCTTTGATACTCGGTTAAGCGAGTGTAGACGCCGTATGCGTTTGGCAGACCGCAGCCGTCGCCCCAGCTAACGATGCCGATTTGGGTTGCGCTGCTGCCTTTGCCAACAAATAAGGGGCCGCCGCTGTCGCCGTTGCAAGAGTCAAAGCCGCCTGCTGGATAGCCCGCACAAATGTTGCGGCTGTTGATTGAGTCTGCGCCATAGGCGGTTGAGCATGCTTGTTGGGTAACAACGGGCACATTGACACCGTGTAAGTCGTCTGTGGCTTCAAAGTTGTTTTCTGGCACAATGCCCCAGCCAGTTACACGCGCCATGAGGCTTGCGTCGTCGAGTTGCTCGGTGGCGTTGGTGATGACGTTAATAGGTGTGCCTGCTGTTGCTGGACGAGACAGTTTGATGAGCGCGATGTCGTCTGTGTTTTCTTCGGAATCATACTTGGGGTGGATGATGATTTGGGCGGCACGAATGCGTTCGCCGTCGTTGCTGCTGAGTGTGTAACGGCCGATAACCAAATCCAACTTATTCGCCTGTGTCTCTTCCACACAATGTGCGGCTGTCAACACCCACTGCGGGGCAATGAGTGACCCACCGCAGGATTGACCATTAAAAGCGTTGCGTTCACCTGCGTCAACGAGGGCAACCATCCAAGGTTGTTCGCCGCGTGTCGCGGGCGTTTTGCCGCTTTTTTCGTTGTCATTAAAGTCGGGCTCGTCTTCGTCCCACTCTTCATCATCCCACTCTGCGTCGTCCCAGTCATCCCAGTCGTCGCCCCAATCATCGCTGTCGTCCCATGCTTGGCGGGTTTCAACTTGACGATTAGCAAAAACGGCCGATTGTGTCGTTGCCAAAATGCTTACCATTAATAGTAAGGCGAGTGCAAAAAAGCTGATGCTACGTTTTGTCTTGTTCATTTTAAAATCTCCTCGCACATGAATGGGTGCGTTGTTTGTTAAGTTATGGAGATAGTTTATTAAAACGGCCGATTTCCCACATCAGGCAAGATATGTAAGTTGATCTAAGACTTTTGGCCTAGAAAAGAGTAAACAAGAGGTGGATTAGGATAATTGCAGGAAAAATTTGGGCTAACTCAACGCATTTGAAATTAAAAAAGAGCTGTCATTCCCGTGAAAACGGGAATCCAGTGCTACAGATCAGCATATAACGTTTATTTTTTCTGCGCCTCCTCCCCTCTGCGTTAAAAATGCCCAGCAAAGCATCGTTACATGAACCCGCCTCAACAAATACGAACTGATTAAAAAATATAAACATAAAGCGCAATGTTTTTAAGAAAACCGCGAGTAAGCTATACTACAAACTTGTACTGGTAAACAACCTAAATTGTATAGTAAACAGTATTTGCCTAACCCATGAAAAAAATAACCTTATCCTTCCTTCTGCTCCTCCTGATTGTCTTACCATCAGTTGCCTTAGCGGACGATTTACAGCAAACAGAGCCAATCTACGAACAAACCAAATGCTTCTTCGCTTTTGAAGAATTGGGTCCATTAGGCGATCCTGAAGCGCCCCAATATGGGTATGAATGTGGCTATGTGACCGTGCCAGAAGAGCACGGCGTGGACAATGGACGCACCATTCGTCTGCCTGTGGCTGTCAAGAAAGGATTGCTTTCTAGCGACAAAGAACCCTTGTTCATGGCACAGGGTGGCCCTGGTGGCGATGCGTTTTCTGTCTTTGGTTTGCTCATGGCAACTAGCCCGTACATTACTGATCGCGACCTCGTGATTTTTAATCAGCGCGGCACAAAATATGCTGAGCCAGATTTGTCTTGTACAGAGGTGTTTGCAGGAACGGCCGATTTACTCTCCCTCCCCGAAGAAGAAGCCACTGAACTTAGCGACAGCCTCTACGAACAATGTTACTCACGCCTCGAAGCAGACGGCGTCAACTTCTCCGCCTTCGACAGCCTCGAAAACGCCGCCGACATCGAAGACATTCGCGTTGCCCTCGGCTACGACAAAATCAACTTCTACGGCGTCTCCTACGGCACACTTTTGGGTCAGCACCTCATTCGCGATTTCCCCAACAGCCTCAACGCCGTCATTCTCGACTCCGTTGTGCCCACAAGTCTCAACTTTTTAGAAGAAATTCCTAACGTCGAAAATCGCGTTTACCAAGAAGTCTTTTCCACCTGTAAAGCCGACGCACAGTGTAATGCCGACTATCCAGATTTAGAAGATCGTTTCTACGCATTGCTCGAAAAATTAAACGATGAGCCAACCACGCTCACGCTCAAACATCCAGACACAGGCGAGAAAATTGAAGCCAATCTCAACGGCGACATTTTGCGCGGCCTCTATTTCCAATCGCTTTATGCGGCAGACGTTTATGCCGCGATGCCACGCGCAGTCAGCGAAATGGAGCAAGGGGATTTCAGCTTAATCGAATTTGTCTGGCCCATCTTCGCCTTTGACGACAGCATTAGTGAAACAATGTATTTGACCGTCATCTGTGCGGAAGATGCTGACTTTGATGAAGACAACCTAAATTGGCCTAACGTGCCAGACATCATTTCGGAAGGCACAGCCGAAGAGCTTCTCTCCCTGCAGGAAAGCTGCGAACGCCTCGACGTAGAGATATTGCCAGACTCAGTTGATGCGCCAGTTGAAAGCAATGTGCCGACGCTTTTGCTCTCTGGTCAATTCGACCCCATCACGCCACCCAACAACGCGGCCATCACAGTGGAAACATTAGAAAACGGCTACTCAATTGTTGACCCCAGCGCGAGTCATGGCGTTGCTATTTTGGCAAATAAGTGCATTGAAGGCATCGTGACAGAGTTCTTAAATGACTCGACCGTTGAGCCAGACAGTGCGTGTACCGAGGATATTGAACTGCGTAAGTTTGTAGGGCAGGATGTGGTTAAGCTGCCCATTTTGGGTGATTTGCTTTCCTTATCTAATAGTCTTTATGCGCCGTTGTCTGTTCTCGGCATTGGCTTATTCTTGTTAATGGGTGCGCTTTTCTTGTGGCCGCTCACGTGGCTTGTGCGCAAAATATTCAATCGCGAAACAGAGCGCGTGCCCGTTGCCGTTAGACGCCGTTGGATTTGGCGCGGTCTAATCTTCTTGTTTTTAATCGGCACATTTGCGTTCATCGGCTTATTAATTGCGGCCATTGCGCCTATTGCCACGAATCAAGCGATGATCTTTTTGACCGCTTTACCCGCGAGTTCCCGTTCAATTTTCATTGTACCAATCCTTTTGCTGGTTCTGTTTATTGGCCTACTTTATTGGCTTGTGCGCAGTTGGGGTGACTGGTCTTTATTGGGCAAAATATTTAATGTACTACTTTTGCTCAGCGCGGGTGCAATTGTTTATATCTTTGCCTCATGGGGCATGCTAACGCCCTTATTTGGGTAAGGTTTATATTATTTTTTGCTGTGACAAAGTAGAATTCTCTCTATGAGTAAGCCAACGATTTCAATTATTGCTCCTGTTCATAATGAAGAGGAAGTATTGCCAGAACTGTATAAGCGGGTATCGGCCGTTATGAACGCCACCGCCGACACATGGGAACTTCTTCTCGTCAACGACGGCAGCCGCGACCGCTCCGCTGAGATTATTAGCGAGCTGCACGCACAAGACAATCGCGTGCGCGGCATCAGCCTCTCGCGCAACTTCGGCTTCCAAGTTGCCGTCACCGCAGGCCTCGATCATGCGCAAGGGGAGGCCGTCATTCTCACCGACGCCGATCTGCAAGACCCGCCCGAAGTCATTCCCGACATGATCGCCAAATGGCGCGAAGGGTTTGACGTGGTCTACGGCGTGCGCAAAGAGCGAAAAGGGGAAACGGCGTTTAAGAAATTTACCGCCAAGCTGTTCTACCGTTTAATCGACCGCATTACAGGCATTGACATTCCGCTCGACACGGGCGATTTTCGTTTGATGGATCGGCGCGTGGTCAATGTCATTCGCAAGATGCCCGAGCGCAATCGCTTTTTGCGCGGCATGATTCCATGGGTCGGCTTTAAGCAAACGGGTGTCGAATATGTGCGCGCAGAGCGGTTTGCGGGCGAGTCAGACTTTGATTCAATTAGCTCAATGCTGCCATTTGCAATTAATGCTATCACCAGCTTTTCTTACTTTCCATTGCGCATAGCGACATACTTCGGCTTCGTCATTGCTGGACTAAGCGCGGCATCTATTTTGGCCGTTATTTTTGTACGTTTGTTTATGGGCGAGGAGCTTTTGGGGCAGGCGACGACGCTGGTCGCAGTGCTGTTTATTGGCGGGGTGCAGTTGATTGGCTTGGGCATTTTGGGCGAATATTTAGGGCGTATTTATGATGAGGTGAAGGGACGCCCATTGTATTTGATTGGGGAATCATGGGGAATTGATGAGGATTCGAGTTAAGCGTAGCCTTTTCGTAGGGAACGTCGTTAAATTGGCGGAATAAGGTATATCGAATTTTTACAATCGGCCGTTATACTGCTTTCAACAAATCTTCTTCAAATTTATAGGACAAAGTCGGAAACGAAATGAGTTTCATTCATGACAATCCGCGTCCTCAATAGCTTACCATCCCCTTAGGAACAACCTTTTGCGTCAATCAAGTATTCCCATTTGGCTAATCGTGGCAATCGCAGCGGCCTTCATCATCTCCGCGATATTCACCTCATTTTTTGCTTTTCAATCGTTCAACAGTTTGCTCGATCGCCCCAGCAATGAATTAGACGATGACCTCCCAGTGCTACAGCCTTTGCCGCAAGACGGACTCGTTGGCACAATTTTGCCGCCCCCCACAATTGTCATCTATGACCAAGAAGAACAAGTAGCCGAGCCACAGTTCACAC
>JAYJMJ010239830.1:0-15383 GCA_036873875.1 Laminaria ephemera | reverse complement strand
TTGATAGAACGGGTCATTCTCTGCAATGTAGCCAACAACCAAAAGCCGTTGGTTTTCATCAAAGCCATCTTTCCATCTGATTGTTAGTGAGTCAGGAAGTATGCCCAATTGCTCAGCCAACCCTTTGCGGCTAAGCCCGTTATCTTTTAATGCTTGAATTGCTTCTTTACGTGTATTCATGTTGCTATGATATCACGATATAACTATATATTCCATTGGGTATTATTTTGCATAAATCAAATAAACTATATAAATGGTATAGTTTTAGCTTGCAATCAATCCCCGCATGGATAATAAAGAAGGCGAACAAGACCTTGATTTAGATTACTGCACTAAAGCCGAATGCCTTGCAAAAATTGAGAAAGCATTTGAGGGTGCGCCCGATGATGCAAAGGTTGATTCATGTGAAGACCCTTATTGTAGTGGCACTTATTCACACTTCATCCAATGGCTGGTTCCTTTGTCCACTGAAGAGGTAGTAATGGCTGATAACAAAGAAGCTGCAAACCGAGCCGCAGAAAAAGCAAGGCTAACTAAACGACTTGCTGAGCTAAGTTAACCCACAGCCCCGCGAGCAATCAAGGGCTAACCTCAAAGGAGAGGATGCAATGAATAAAGTTAAGCCATCTGCAAAAGCATTAGTCGCAATAAATTATAGAAATCTTATGAGAGTTCACTGCATAGGCGGCATAGTAAGGGGTAAGGTTCTCGAGTATTCCGCAAGATACCTAGAAGATGCAAGTGACCATAGGCGACTAAAGCCAACTGAATACCCTTCTGCTGAAACATGGGTTGTTTCAGAGCTTTACAATCCTGAAGAAGTAGTGAAGGAAATACAAGAATACATAAGCACACTTTAACCCATCACCCCAATAGGGGAAGGATAGATAATGCAAATACAAGCGCAAGACATCAGGTCTTTAGTAGGTGAAGACGCAAGCCCTTATCTGATAGACAAAAGCAAGCTAGGATCTCAGAATGAATTCTATAGGGCGAGTGACCCAAAGCAGCTGATTGTTGTGATTGGCAACAAAGCAGCATTAGCGCCAATAGGAAATCACCGTTACAACCTTAGTCGTGATTACAGTTACTTTCATAGCGAATCATAGCCTAATCTGTGCTGCGATAACTCAAAGCACAGTTAGCCAAACTCCCAATAATCCGCACCGCACCCGCAGCCTTTAGGTTTGCATTTATCTTCAGGCTGCCAACTTCCCCCAACAATAAACGGGCATGAATTGGCTATTCGACAACACTCTATCAACTCTTTCCACTTAGCCTCCCACTCTTCCCAAGCTTTAGGTGGACAAGGGCAGCAAGTCTTACTCATATCAATGATATCCCACTGACATTTTTTGTTACCTACCTCTTTAGATTTGAGGTATTGGGCAGGCTTACACGCGGCAGGGTCGGTTAAACAAACCTCGCCATCTTCTGTAATGTCAGCCGTTGCCCACGTTGCCAGAAGCCAAGCCATATAATGACTAGCCCAGCAACAAAATATTTTGGGGCAATGCTCAGCGATATACTGACCATTGCCGCAGTCCATTGCGTAATGGGCCATAGCTAACAAGTATTCTTGCGCTTCTGGCCCCTTAAGCTCTGGAAAAAATAGTGCAAGGAATCCATCGTTAAAGCACTTTAAAACGTCTTCAGCTGTAAATTCCATTTGCATCACTTGTTAACCTTCGCCTTCTTCGCCTTCCGGAGCAGGCATATTAACGATAGGCGTTGGAACAGTTAAGCCAAGATTCTGACCGCACTTTTTGTTTCTATCGCCTTCACATTCAACCAGCTTTGCATGATCTGCAAAACCAAACACCCAGCGACTAGCGCCATCCTTGCGGATTTGTGGTGTAGTCATGTGCATCATGCGCTTTGATCGAACTGTGTCACCATCACCGATTAGGAATGGGCATTCGACACGCTCATTAGTCTCAAGACCAATCCTGATATAAGCCTGATCGTAAACCCACATAACTGAATGTGTAGCCGTTGGGTCATTCGGGTCAATACCGGTAATGTGATCCCACATGCTAGCCATGCCAATCATGTTTTCAGATGCGCCACGAGCACGAAGCCTTTCCATTGCGCAGTCCCACAAGTCAGAACAAGTATCGCCCGTGGTAGACATTGCACGAAGACCGATAGCCTCGTATGCAGTTGAACCCATGCAGATTCTCGGGTCTTCCATTCCGTGCGTAATGTACGTGAAGAAATTCGCGATGGTGTTTGGGTCAGCAGTACAAAGGTCGCTGTATTTAGTATTTGCAGAGAAGTTTACAAGCTCAGTACCCGCGCATTGTGTAATACCTGGAGCACCAATTTCCGGCATACCCTGTAAAAACACTTGATCGAATAACTTACCGAACGCAACACCCGCCCTGTATTCTTTCTTGGTGATGTATTCCTGCAACGAGTCTTTTTTACACTCAGTCTTACAGGCTTCCATCGCAATTTGACGCAAGAACGGAGCAAACCAGATTGGAGGCATTTCGCCTTGGTCTGGAATAAGGTTCGTGTCAGCACCACAAGAAACCATCGTAGGCATTCCAGTGATGATAGTCTCACACGCCTCCATGAACTCGTAAGAATCGCGCTCAGTGCTTGTTACGTTAAAAGTATTGCTTGAGAACTTTTCAAGGAAAATGGAGCCTTTAAGCACTCCACGAAAATAGGCAGAGCGTGATGCTTGGCTATTTTGAATTTGATTAACGTCCGCTTTGAACGTATCAATACATGTATAATCCCAGCTCATTATTATTATCCTCGGATTCTGATTTCGACACAGTGACCACCCGTAGGCAGCTCCTCTGACTTGTTTGCAACTTCGTAATAGTCAGGAAGATCAAAACCACCCTGTCCGGCTAAGGTGACTGCACCCAAGAGATTCACACAAGGGTCATCAAGCGGATCGTCAACGATTGCCAGCTTGTCGCCTTTCTTCAAAGCTACTGCCGAGAACACATGGAAGTATTCTTGCGAATCGGTGTAAGTCAGCGTCGTTTTACGTGGTGCGTACATGTGCTTGATGTACAGGTCTGGATTGCCAACAGGACAGGCCGGAGTTTCCCAATAACATGGGCTACACTCACAAATTGGGCAGTTATCAACATGCAAGACAAAACCAGCAAAGCAGTACTCGCCGTCAGGTTTTAACGCTGCGAATAGCTCAGCATTGTCAGCATGAGATAGCGGCAGATTGTTAATCTCGCTGTACGTGTAATCACCTGAAGCATCAGGCAATGAAACGCTTGTGCAGTGCGGTGAATGCGAGTTAGTGAGATTATGCTGAGCGGAATAAACCACAGCACGACCTAGCGGGATATCGTGGCCGTAAGCCATTCCTGCCCATGCTTTACCTTTTGACCCAGTGCGAGAACGGCCAAGACCATGCTGCTGAATGAACAACCCCATATCGTTTGGTACGTCATTCCACGGATGCGTTTGCGTGCTTTGTGCGTAGACAGTCATTATTTAGCCTCCTCTGCTTTAATCGATGCAAAGCGGTCAGCAGCGGTAGCAAATGTTTTTTGTTCTTGTTTTTTGCCTGCAAAGGATGCGCCAAGCTCTTTATCTGCTGCATTAGGCGTTTTGCCTTTTGCATAGACAGCTAGTGCAATCTTGTTCTGGTCAGGGGTATAGCTATCGTCATCTAAGCCGACTTGCTTTAGTGCAGATGCTCGAATTTCTTCAATCGTCACGCCTTCAGCTTTTAAGCCAAGGTCAACGACTAACGCCTTAGTGTCTTCAAGCTCTTTTGTGGCCAGTGCCTGCGCTGCGACTTTCTCAGCAACTTGCGCTTCCACATCGACTTCTTGCAGCTCTTTAATCGTCAAGTCTTTGGCTGCAATTTCAGCCTCTAACGCTTCGATTCTCTCTTGATCCGTTTGGGCCTTTACTTTCGTCTCAGCCTCCGCACGGATTCCGGCATCTTTTGAGGCTTGTAACTGCCCCTCAAGCTCCGCAACTCTTTCAGCAGACATAGTGTCTCCATTGTTGTTATTAGCCGCTTGAGGTAGCGGTATAGAAGGGGATTCACCCCGAATTTCGTCAACGAGGCCAAACTCCATCGCCTCGCGTGCCGTGATGTAGGTATAACGAGCCATCAGCTCTTTTATTTCTTCTTCTGAGCGTCCGGTTTTGTTTTTGTAAGCTTCGATTTGTGCAGCATCAACAGACTTCAATCCGTCCATTGCTTTCTGTAAATCATCATCATTTCCAACAGCTATCGCCCAAGATTTATGAATCAATACTTGGTCAACAGCATCAGCGGTAACATGGTCAGCAGCCGCCAGAAATGCAGTGGCTGCGCTTCCGGCATAGCCATAAATGTTGGCAACAACGCGGTTACTTATTGACTTGAGATAGCTGTAAGCTGCTAATCCTTCAAACGCATAGCCGCCATGACTTGTCACGTCGAGAATTAACTCTCTTTGAGGGTCGCCTTGAAGATCTTGTTTGACTAAATACTTGAATGATTGGAAGTCGTTGTATTCCCATGGATCGCCAATAACGCCATCAACAGAAACCGCAGCCATGACAGCCTGATTGCCTTTATTTTTAATATTTGGTTTGGTCATAGATCCAATGCCAGCGGGGGCATCTTCTGGATAAAAGAAGTCGCCTAAACGGTCTAGGACTTCTTCATCAGTTAGGGGGAATGCTTGGCAGCGGCAGCGGTAAGCTGCGCGAGGAACATCATCAATAACGCGCGCTGCGCCATATCTGAAAATCTTGCCGTGTCGTGATTTGTGCTTGTCTCTTACGGATTCGTCTTCTGCTGTGTCGTACTCGAAATATGAGTAGCCGTTTTCAGTAGCGTCGGATTCGTCATATTCAGCAGCCGAAGTACCAAGTTCATTCTCAGCAACCGATTCAGCGTTAGTGACAGATATCTCAATCGCTTTGTTTATCGTTTCTTCGCGCTCAGATGGCATTACTTGGCGCATGACGACAGCCGCATGAATTCTGTTTATTGCTTCTCGCAATGACCTGGCAACGAAGAACGAGATTATTAAGCCGGCATTCGTTTCAATGTCTTCTGCCTGCTCATCCGTAGCGCCGTCAACTAGCATCTGAGTGGCTTCTAGCGTTGCCTCACGTATCGCTTTGTTTTGGTCGATACCTTCATCAATGACAGATTGCAAAACCTCATCATCAAGCAGTAAAGGGGCGTCCGGTGCAGCTTCAGCGTTAGCTATTACATCGTCAGAGAATCCATTTATCGCGTCCACGATTGCGCCTTGGAAGGCATCCACAAAAGGGTCGATATTCAGATTCATTTATTCTTTTCTTATTCGCCCATCAACCGCGTTATACATATCGTCAGTAGCGCGAAGATTAGTATTCTTCCTGCCGCCGTCGTATTTGCGTTGAATGGATTTTATGGTTGCTTCTTTTTTCGGTGGCGATGTCAGTTTAAATTGCCGCTTAATCTGCGCAGCGAAACGCTGAACAGCAGCATTAGCGACACCGTTGAACCCAACTCTTTTCTGTAGCCGCTTCATTTGCGCAGACATGACAGAATCAAAGTCTTTAATAATGATTCGCTTAGCAGGCTCTAAAACTTCACGCTTTGGGTTATTTCCTAAGCCTTGGTCGTGTATTCGAAATCGGTAGGCTAGATTATCCGCAGCACCTCCGGTCTTACTCTTGCTTGCCGTGGACTCTTTGAATATTCCAGCCTCAAGCACTAAGCCATCAGCATCATTTAGGTTTTTCAGAAGATTCAGGAACCCCGCGTCATTCGTTCGCTTCGCCATGGTATAATTGTTGTTATTTTGAGCCGTGATTTATGCAGCTATTTGATACCCACATTAACAATATTTTCTTTCACGGAAGGCATCTAACTCAAGTTGAGGCCTACCTAAAATCAACGGGCTATGAGTTCAGTGTGTCTAGTAAAGAGGTAATAATATTCGGACTTAGCAGCAAAGATGTATCACGCGAAATTCAGGGGGAAGTTATGTCGATGATGCCGCCCGTATCGGCACTTACTGATTCTACTCTTGAGGCGCTGGGTCGGAAGCTTGCTCAGCCCCTCGTAGTCGAACTAACATCTCCTCAGCCTTAGTATCGTTCCATTTCCACTTATCACGGTCATAGCTGAACTTATAAATAGCCGCGATGATTGAATCCATTTTTCTTAGCGATGGGTCGATAACTTCAGAGCGATAACTATCTAAAGACTGACTGTAAATTTCAGTATTTTGGAAATTGCCATTACTTAATCCGCTTGAAGCCTGAACACCTAAATGGATAGGCAGCAATCCCACAAGGCTTGCAAACACTCTAAGGTCTTGGTCTCTAGCGGCTATCAGGTCGTCAATGGTCTGAAATTGAAAGTGCTCGATATCTTCAGTTAAGCCAATCGTCAGAACGTTATTTTCAGCTAGGTTCTGCTTTGCAATCTTCGCTTTAGTTTCAGCGACTAGCTGTAGTGTGGTCTTTGGGCTATTGCCAACTTGCAACGACTTTTCAATCATCCGGCTAGCTGCTTCAAAATCAGCCTTGTAAACAAATGACCCATTACGCCGCATTGCCTCATAGAGCCTTGCAGTCGTAGTGTGTAAGTCGCACAGAAATCCAACGATAGACTGAAAGAAAGGACACTCACCACCCACAATCACACAACGGGTATAATGAATCTCTACATCGCCGCGCTTATAAAATAGCGGCTTCATGTAGTTATCTGAGCAGATATCCTCATCTTTCTGGTCTGAGTCCAAGAAATCCCAATGCACAACGCAATTTGATATCTCTACAGGTCGCACAATACGGTCTAACGGCGTTTTAGCGCTTACGGGTCTTCCCGTACCCCTGAACTTAATAACGGGGAATATAAGCGCTCTACCGTGCAATCTAGACTTTTCGCCAGCTTCTTTAAATACCTCAACCATGTCCAGCCGCTTATCGTGGGGCTTGAGTTTGGTTATATTGATATCTCGCCAGTTTGCCAGCGAATCGAAGACGGGAATTTTTACAGCTTTCTGAGCTATGCGGTCAGTTTTGTATGCTTTCTCAGGATCAAACTTGATTCCTGATTTTTTACCGCAAGCAATATCCTTAAGATTACTGTATTGCTCGCTTAGCTCACCTGATGAACTTTCAAACTTGTCTAAGCCCATATCGTGACCGAGGGCTAGTATTTGATTATCCATAGGAAAGCTTCAAAATAAGAAAGGCCCGAAGGCCAAAGGTGTAGCAACTATTTTTATTATTCGTGAGTTTAGATCACGTAACCGCTGAAATTATCGCAAGGAACCAATGAGGAAACGATATTCAGCAATATAGCCATTTCGGGGAAAATGGATTCCCCGGGCAGCAGTGACCGTGACTATACTTCGGTGTCTGCTGCCATTCTCGGAGATGAGAATTATTTAGCGTTCAGAATTTCTTTAGATCCCTTCCACGCTTCAAACCTGACGCCAACAGAAGCAGCGTACTGATGAATTACTCCGGTCTTTGGGTGCCTGACTTCTCCTGCCGGTATGGTCGTTTTTACAAACTTACCGTAGCCGTGAAACCTAGCTTCATCATGCTTATTAACAGTATCAATAGTCCATTTCTGACTAAAATCTGTCATTTCGTCTGCTAGCGCCTCAGTGATGCCAAAACGCTTAGCGAATGCTTTATTGTGATCTGATTCGTTATTCATCATTCACCTGCATATTGTTCGTTAAATTGCTTCTCACTAAGCAAGCCGCCTGCCGACAATCCGGCAACGTTATCTAAGCCGTAGTGAACACCAGCTAGAGAGCGAGCCATAGACCACACGTAAGCCGCATCGCGTATCTGCTTTTTAACTGCATCGCTAATATTAAAGCGAGAAAGCAAGATACTGACAGCCGCAGCAAATGCTCCATGACCAGCAGGAAAACTTGGGTGTGTCGGGCAGCCTTCAGGGTAGTGTGTTAGGTTGTAACCAAGCACCTCTTCAGGGCGTGGAATGCCGAAATAATACTTAGCTTCAAACGCAGCCCTGATATTGTGATCTTGAGATAGTGCTAGCTTTTTATTAGTCTCTGGGATTATTTCAACGAAATCAACGCAGTTTGGACTGGCATCTTTACATACACCACCATTAGCTCGCACATACTTGAATGCCGCCTTTGGGAAATCCTCTGGTTCATCCATGTGGACGACATTCGCCAAGCCTTGAGGATTATCAAAGCTAAGGCCAACGCTTTTTAAAATCTCTGGCGTTTCTTCTGGAAACTCACCCCAATCTTTAGGGTAGTATTTCTCCATAAACTCACGCGGGAACTCATTACGTGCAACCTTTGCTCGGACTTCTTCAATCTCTCTAGCAGCAATTTTCAAACCTTCCGGCGTAGATAGCTCCATAGGAAGCTTTAAGCCGTGGCTATTGCCCACCATTGGCGAAGCAAGCTTACATGGCTTTAGCGTGTCTAACTGGGCCTGAGTGACCGGATAAGTGATTACGTTTGGCGCTGCGCCTTTCTGGAATGACATCATGATAGAGCCTTAATGATTCGTTTGGCTATAGCCAGCTCATTTCCTGAATGAGAAACACCTAAATACTTAGCTGCCGGAATCACCTCGCGGGTCTTGTTGAACTCATCAGCAATTTCTTCAGCAGTCATGCCCTTCATGCTTTCGACCAGCAAAGCCTCAGCAGAATGAGATTCAGAAGCTTCAACCTGTGCCGCCTGCTCCTTGTCAATCTCTGCTTCGTGTGCCTTGTCAGCTTCCGCGTTGATGCGGTCAAATTCTACCCTATGGTCTTCTCTAGCCTTAGCATCAGAGGCTTGCAGCTTTTCAGAAACTTCAGCAGTTTCTTTTTCATGCTTAACTTGAAGCGCCTCAAATTCTTTCTGCTGCTTCTCACCAAGACCTTCAAATTCGGCTTGGTATGCATTTAGTTTTTCGTCTAATGCTGAGTCGTTCGCTGCGTGCTGTTCTGTAATATTCATCAGGCAATTAATCCTAAGTTTCTTAGTGCGGTTGTTAATTGTGCAGTCGAGGCAACCGCAGGGAGTGTTTGACGGGCAATAGGTGTTACGCCGTGGAAGCCTAAGCGCTGAAACGTGTTAGCAATCATGATTCCATCTTGCGTTGAATTCACAAGATTGCGTCCAATTGTTACGCTGTAGTTTCCGGTGTTCGTATTGTTATAACCGAACAGCATTGCACCCGTTGCGCTGTTATCGTGGCTATAACCTAGCTGAGCGTTATAGTTTCCAGTTCGATTAATGCCGTTAACGCCGCCCAAGAAATTGTAATTTCCTGCTGTGTTGGTGTTGTTGTAGGTTACTAACGTATTGCCGGAGCCAGTATTGTCGTGACTGTAGCCAATCAGCGCTGAATAGTTTCCCGAGCGATGGATGTTGGCATTACCAATTTGGCTATTGCTACTACCTGCTAGATTCTGGTTATTGACGCCTAGCTGCGTTGTGTAGCTTCCTGTGTTGGTTTGATTGTAACCACCTTGGAAGTTACCAGACCCGCTGATATTGTCGTGACTGTAGCCTAGCTGAGTATTGTAATTCCCAAGACGATTACGATTAGATTGACCGCCCTGGAATGTACTTTGCCCAACATTGACAATATGCCTAAATCCAAACGCAGAGTTATAAGAGCCTGCTGTATTGGTGTGGTCATATCCGCCATGAGTCGTAGCAGTTCCAGCCGTATTTAAGTGACTGTAGCCCTGTAGCGTGACGTAGTTACCAGTAGTCAGAGTATTTTGCTGTCCAGATAGGAACCCAGCATTTCCAGCACTAACCAGATTGGCGTTACCAAAGGACGTATTGTAGTTACCGCCATTAGTATTGTTATTTACGCCACCCATCACATGGTAGTTTCCACCCGTAATGTTTTGGTTATAGCCGCCCACTATCGCGTGGTAGCTTCCCGACGTAATGTCATTGTTTCGACCGCCACTAATAACGTTGGCAGTGCCAGCAGTAATGCTGTGATCGTAACCACCACCGATATGAGAATAGCTTGCAGCGGTTGCGGTTGTATTTCTCAATCCACCCGTAACGCTTGAGCCGTAACCCTGAGCGTCATTAGCCATGTAATTATCACCAAACGTGTGACTTCTACGTGCTAAGCTGTAATAAGTGTCAGCACGAGTCGCACAACCTGCCGCATCTTCTTGGTTGACCGTGAATCCACTTGCAAACGCTGTCGGTGCTAGCAGCAAGGTCATTGCAGTGGTTAACGTGCCTGCGCAGGTTTTGTATGTTGGGCTACTTTCAGGGAAAGGAGCACGGCCACAAACACCCGCAGCTGTTCTGTATAACGCAAGAGCGCCAGCAGGAACGGCGGCAGCAACAGGCAAGGCACCCATCTGAGTACAGATATCATCGGGAGGGCCGATATCAATCGTATGAGTTTGGCCGTCTGTCTCAGTTAGTACAATCTCACCAGTTGCGGCGTTATAAGCCATTGACGCAACGTTGATATCAATTGCAAGCGTGGATAAATCCCACGAATGAGTAACAGTATTTCCATCTTCGTCTTGATAGTCGAAAGATAAAACGTTAGTTATTGCGTTGAAATTGTCGTTATCCAAAACCGTCAAAGGTGATTTTGGTGGCGTACCCATACCGCAGGATCTTTCGCCTGTGTCTAGGTCTGTAGACATAAACGGAATGAGGTCTGTACTGCTGACCCCGTTCGGGTTTACATCTAGCATTTTCATTTCTGCGCAGATACCGCATCCGCATCCTGACTTACACATATTCAATACCTGCGCTTATTTTAGATTGTTGGGATTTCTAGGCCGTTAGTAGATGACGTTAAGCCAGTCCATTTGCAGCAAGTGCTTAATAGGCGACTTCCTGAAACCACAACGCAGCCATCCTGAACGAATACACCGCCTACAATTTCGTAATCAACCCAGTTACCAACATCAGTCCATTTTTTATTTGGAGGGATGGTAATTTTTTGTTGCTCAGTAATCGGCACATCTTTAGTACATCCATCGCAGTCAGCTGCACTAGACCAGAACTCAACTACTGCAACGATCTCATTGCAGCTCTGGTTGTCGATACATAGATTACTCATTACACCAAGAGGGGCAGCGGAAGGAATCAATGGGGCGTCCGAGGTATCGGTTTCTTCTTTGACTTCGTAAAGCTCATTAAAGAAGATTGGGAAGCCTAGAGTTGGGCAGTCACTTTTTACTTTTGAACTTGAATCACTTAACATTTTTATTATTATCCGTTTTTAAATGTAAATTTGATGTCTGACTTTTCGCAATCGCCAGTTATTGTTATTTCTTCGATTGTTAGTGGGCAGTCGTATTCATCGTGGAAATTATTACCACTAGGAATTAGGATTTCACCGATACTGGTTTTAATCACAATATCGCAGCAAGTGTTAATCACCTGAATTTCGTTAGCCGTTGCACCAATTGCAGGGGCTGTGTCGTCACCAGTAACATTGATGATTGCAGCATCTGCACAGTTTTTAGCATCACAATCAACCTCAAAATGCATGGCAGGATCAAAATCAATCCCCGCAGCCTCGCCGCGTAGTAACGCCAGCTTTTTCCAGCTAATGTCGCCGGAATCTTCATCAACCAGCTTGCACCAACCAACACGCCCGATGATTTCACCGTCAGCGTTTGCTATGCAATCAGTAATAACTAAGCTAGCCTCAATACCTAATGGGAGTTCATCCCAATTAGTAATCTCAACTTCGCCAATTACAACAGGCTCAATTGAAGCAGCAGGACAAGGACAATAAGGCTCTGGGCAATTCAGACCGTCAACGTCTTTTACTTCAGCAGGTCGGATGAATGGTGCGTCGTAACAATCACCCATTATTTGCCACCTAGAATATTCACTGCTTCACCGTAAAGCTCATTGGCCGTTGCGTTTTCACCTAGCGATTTCACAGCTCCGGTCATTGCTTTTTGCTTTTCAGTATAGCTGCCTGATATTGAGTAAGCGCCGATTAGACGCATGAAGGCGTCATCAACATTAAATGTTGATTTGACAGCATCAATTTCGACCCATTGGCCATTAACATTCTGATAGTTTCCATCAGGCTTGTCGCTAAGTAATGCAGCGCCCTTAATAGCAACGTCAGAAACAACCATTTCATTGTCAGCAGTTAGGTAAACCTGCTCATTCTCTGCAAGCTCAATAAATTCGTTGAGCCGTGCAATTTTGGCAGAATGTGAGCCCGCAAAAAAACCATCTTTTGTTTTGTATTGTTTATTCATTATGCTGCACTCAGTTGCGCGTAAGTTAAGCCGTCACCGTTAGCCGTGCATCTTGTGCAGTTGCTGACTAAGTTTGCGTTTATGTCTCCACCTGAGTGGCTAACTATATAGCTAGTAAGTTCTTCTACGCATGGCGAAGAAGTTGTTACAATCCAATGCTCAAGAAAATAAACTCCAGCAGGTAATGATAGGGGCGCGTAACATGATGCGCCGCTTCCTGAGGCTAGCTCAGCAGAACTACCACCCAACATATCCGCAGTAATAGCGCCAATAGTCCCGCCATTCAAGCAAGCTAAAATCTTAACGCTTGTAGCTGCATCAAATTGGGCTTGTGTTATTGCTGTAGCATTGCAGGCTGTCGCTAGCTCGCCCGTTGGCTCTTCGCCTCCGCAAACTTCCTTCGCAAGAAGCAGAAACATTTCAGCAGTAGGACACGTAATAGTTCCAGCATTAACGCCTGCACATAGTTCTTCGTAAGTCATAATTAGCTCATTGTTAGCGCTGAGGCATCCAGCATAATTTCTCTAAGCAGTCCAAGCTCTTGAGCGGCATCTGACGTTACGTCAACCTGATCCCAAAAGCCTTTATCCTCACCGTCTTGCTGAGCTGCTTTTAATTCGTTTTTGTAGTCGTCAACCCAATCAGCGTTGGTGTAGTAAGTTGGCTCTGATGGCAGCATTATTTGGCAACCGTCGAGGGTTAGCCGTGTGGCTACTGCATCAGCTCTCTGCCATTTCTTACTTGTGTTATTTTTCTTATCAGCTTCGCGCTTAATTGCTGAAACGCCAATCTTGCCTTGCAGTAACTGCAATAGCTGTGTGCCGGATGATTTATCCTCTATGCCAAAGTAGGACATTGCAGCGTTGTTGTTATATCGCCTAGTGTGGTGCTTATTGAAAAATCCAATAGCACGCTGCTCTAAGCCTTTTATTTCTTCTTTGAACCGGATTACATCGAGAACGTAAAGGTTTTTATCACCGTACTTAGTGGCAAATAATCCGAACACTGAATAGGCGTTATGATCGGCTGTCTTTTCCGCTGTATCAGCCGTGACAATCAACCGGTCGAAGTTTACGCAATCGGATTTCTGGTAAGTGCCAAAGTGAGCAGCTTTGAAAATATCGCCTTCAGGTTCTGCATTCCAATTGCCGTCTTCTAACTGCTGGCGCTCAACATCAGGCAAGGCTCGTAAGTTAGCAAGGTAGGCAGGGTCTTTCTCCATCAGGATCTTGTTATCGCTGATAGATGCTTTGATAAACGTTAGAGATTTAAACTCTATGTCATCACCGAACTGTTCCCGCATTTCTTCGGGCGTATCGGTAAAGTGTAATTTTCCGGCCAGGCGTATGAAGTAACGAATAACGCCTGAACGCGATTCAATGGCTAGTCCGGTTTTAGGGTCAATCCACCAATCGATAAACTGACGAACCCATGACGAACTAGACGGGTTTGTAGTTCCCCTAATGTAGGGCTTAACACCGCACACTGAGCGATTACGAGAAAGCATGTAAAAGAACTGCTTTTCAGTAAAGTGGGTTAGCTCATCAAATCCAATGAACGGTATCTGTGAACCCTGCCAATCGTGGCGGGTCTTATCGTACTCTAAGTGAGCGAACTTAATCTTTGTGCCAAATGCTGGAAACTTCCAAGTAAGCGTAGACTCAAGCGGAACACCGCCACGGTCGAGGAACATTTCCTGTGACTCATCCCATAGACCGCCCTCGTTTCGTATCTGAGGGGAGGTTCTACGGAATATGACAGCACCATAGCCGGATACGTCAGCAAAGCGCATAGACTCGTATAATAAAGCCCATGACTTGCCACCACCCGCTGCACCGCCGTAAATAGCAATGTCAGCTTCTGAATGGATAAAGCTTTCTTGTGCGCCTGCTTGTGGTCGGTACTGCTTACCCTGAATCTCCGTTTTCGGTTGATCCATTATTTAGCCGCTTATTGTCTGGGTAGTAGAATGTTACTGAAGGGGTTTGTATTGGAGCTATACCGCCTTTGCCGTCATCTGTCACATGCTTGCTTGTTTCAGCCAACCCTATTTCTTTACCGATAATACTAGGGTTGAGCAAGTCAGCAGCTGCACCCTCAAGTTTCGAGCTGTAGATAATATCTTCTATTCGCGTGACGGTAGCCGAGAAATCGGGTTTTGCTGCATAGTCCGACCATGTGGACGTTCCGATATCAAGGAAAACACACATACCTCTAATCGTCATAGCCCGCATCTTTGGCACTTGATGCTGAATTCCTACACCCTGAAACTTAACAAGCTCTACAGCCATTAGCGGGGTTTCATTTACCCATTCGAAATACTCTTCACACGCAGCCTCTAAAACTTCAGGATCACTAAACTTTGGCTTTCTGCCGTGAGAGCTTCTAGCCTTCCATGCATCGTTTCCCACTTTAAACTGAGTAGCAACAGAAGGATTGTCTTCACCTTCCTGTAATTCTTTAACGCTTGTCATATTATTAGTTTCAGCCGCCGACTTTTATACATCCCCGAATATACGGAGACCAATTATATAAAAATCAGTGACTTATGTTTTTGTTAATTTTCAGCCAAAACAGGAATAGTGGCCTCGCAACGAACATCTTTAATCTGCACCTGTTTACGCTGCGTGGTCATTTGCCACTGCGAAACGAGATAATCATTCAGTAACGGGTTATTGCTCAACGTCCAATCACCACCCTCAATCTCACAAAGCTGCTTAGCCTCGTAGCAATTCTGATTCTTTAGCTCAATGCTGGATTCAGAAAGTCCGGTAGTGACAACAAGGGAGTAGCTTAAACAGAGTATTTCAATCATTGTATAGCCCAATTGTGAAAATCAGACTATATCACGCTCAACATTACCACTGGATTACTTTCTACCTGCACCGACCAGTTCTACACCCCAGCTTATTGACAACTCTTTGCCTAAAGGTCTGCGGTACTGTCTGCGTGATCTGTCCACCCGATGTTCTAGCGGCTACCGGTGAAGAAGCTTTTTTTTTAGCTACCGCAATCTTGAAGCGCTTGTAAACGTCTTCAGGCAGTACGGCGCTAGACTTTCCATTGTTGCGAACAAATAAGAACTTCTGACCCGTTGTCGCTGGATCTTCAACTTCTTTGAGCGTTACACCGTCAATCGCTGGCATAGTGCCATCACCAAGCAAGTACAATGGGTCTT
>JAYJMJ010239300.1:0-15393 GCA_036873875.1 Laminaria ephemera | reverse complement strand
CCTCGTCTCGCTCTCGTGTGATGAGAGGGTATGACCGAAGCGCTAGTCCAGACGGTCACGACATAGCAGTAGCAGTATCCTCTCGAACACCAATCGCCAGTCGTCGTGCCCTTACGATACTGAAGTCCGACGCCCACGCGTAATGTCACGCACGCCCGCGCTGCTGCAACTCGTCATGTAGTGGAAACGGGCTGTCGTGTCGTTTTGGGATTAGGTCTGCCTGATTTTTGGTTTTTGTTCCATTCTACACGTTTACTGGTGGAGTGCCAATGCGTGGGGAGCATGGGAGGAAAGGAGCCGGCTCTCTTGATGGCACTCGGGCTCTGGCTGGGCAGCTGAGGGAAGGCGATCAAGCGCTGGCTGCGGAGGTCCCTCGCCGTTGCCGCAACCACTTGCGCGAATTCGCTTTGTTTGTTGTTCCGACGCTTGAAAAAGAAGTTTTGTACAACCCATAGGTATTGTTTTGGCCATTTCCATACTAAAAACCATACACTTAATTACCGGCAGTGCGCCAAATAATAATTTTGGCGATACTACTGCTGTGTACCACTGGCGTTTGAACGAAACCATTGCCTCGCTGCCTCGTCTCGCTCTCGTGTGATGAGAGGGTATGACCGAAGCGCTAGTCCAGACGGTCACGACATAGCAGTAGCAGTACCCTCTCGAACACCAATCGCCAGGCGTCGTGCCTTACGATACTGAAGTCTGACGCCCACGCGTAGTGTCACGCACGCCCGAGCTGCTGCAACTAATCATGTAGTGGAGACGGGCTGTCGTGTCGTTTTGGGATTAGGTCTGCTTGATTTTTGGCTTTTTTTCCTTGCTACGTACTCGTTTACTGGTGGAGTGCCAATGCGTGGGGAGCACAGGAGGAAGGGAGCCGGCTGTGTTGACGGCACTCGGGCTCTAACTGGGCAGATGAGGGAAGGCGCTCAAGCGCTGGCTGCGGAGATTGCTCGCCGTTGCGCGAGGTGCGCTCTCACTACACTATCACTCACTCACTCGCCACCCCACTCACTGCACCATCAACAACAACAACAACAACAACAACAACAACAACAACAGCACATCGCACCTCTAAAGTACCGGAAAGTTATAGCACGCGACTGGCCACCCAATCGGTGCATTTTCGGAGAAGATTTGGAAATACTTCCATATTCACAAAATCCATCCAGAGGAACTTCATTCTTGGAACAAATTACCGACGGACATCCACTTAGCAAATTCTGCTTGGCACAAACACAACAATATAATAGAGAAAATACTATAGCAAAGAGAATAGAGAAAACAGAGAACCGTACGATAACCGGGAAGGGTCTGCAAAGAACTCGAAGAAAAGAAAGAAAGTAAATAAATTTTCTTTCGGCAATAAGGGGCGGAGGATGGCTTGAGCGCTCAGGGTATATGCCGAGGGAAGCAACGGGACGGGGAGGACAAAGATATATAGTTATATACCACATACCGGATACTGTGCCAAGTACCAAGTACCAGCCGAGAAATTACTGGATACTTTCCAATATTGATGGTGTGGTTATTGTTTTCCCCTCGGCGGGTTCTTGAGCTTCTGGTGTGCCCGGAACTATATGCGCCGAGAGCAGCTGGGAACCATGCCTACCTGGTGGTACACAGTAAAGGACACCTACTGAGAAACTACGTAATAAGAAAGCAAGGCTGAGAAAAAAAAAAAAAAGTCTCGAGGCTGGGCCCCCGCTGCAGCATAAACAAGACCCTTTACCCCCCTGGGGCGAAGATCCGATGCCTTCGGGTCGCCCTGCTGAGTAAAGTTTCAAAACACAAAATGGGAATCGGATTTATTTCGGCCCGGTGAAAACAAGAAAGAGCTCAGGAAGAAATAGGCTCAGCAAAAGAAAACAAAAAAGGCAATACGGACTGAGTCCAGATCTTCTTGTTTCCTGTTAAGCGTCATATTCTGTATACGTAGGATCGTCCTGTTGACCCTTGTATTGTAGCATCCAGGAGAGTCATCGGTCTTCATACTTTACGTTCAATGAATGTAGAAAACGCGCGACCGATGTTTCACTGACAGCTCGCAACGTTTACGTTTGATTAAATTCGTCAGATCTGAGTTCCACCATCTGTGTGGTCGATTCCCAACTTTACAGGCTGCGTGATGCTTCGGCTACGCATTTTTGCTTTTGCAACATGTAAAATACGTTTGTTTCTGGTATATACGTACGTAGATTCTCGATGTAAGCAGTAGAAAGAAGTTGGCGACAAATATCCTTCGCGAGTAAACGCACGACCAATGTATCACGCAGCTTGTATAACTCCGATGAGTAACGACGTAAGGCGAGAACCCACAGCTGAAGCAGTTCCTATAAATTGTTCAATAAAATGGAAACATGTTCTCCTACGACGACGTCAATATTTGATCCGATCACCACAGCGTGAAGCGAGGCGATACATATGATATGTACCGACGACGCCCATACGAGCTCCGTGTAGACATACAGAAGATTGACAACTTATAGTGCATACAGGGCCTGTCGCCAATTCAGCTACCACCATTGTCGCACCAATGATTAACCACGATCCGTGCTGCCCCGATCGATTGAGTTCAACTGAAATGCTGACGTACAACAGCATGCAATGGTCCAATCGTCTGTTGTGGCAACACGTAATGCGATAAAGTCTCATGTATCGTCCGTGCTATGGTCCCGGGCTGGCATCGTGCTTCCGGGTTTCGGCGGCCTTGCAGTAGCACCGTACAGGGAACTAGTAGCTACGTAAACCTGTCAATCGTTCGCGGCCGTAGCCCCCGACTGTGCGTATTTAGGAGGAGCACTTATCCATGTCCGACGTGATTCGATATCTCAACAGCATATACCTTGTTTGCCCGTGCCCCTGTTCGCACAGTATGCGATATGGCGTCTTGGCCGCGATGGTGGCTTGGTTGATGTTCTCCTTTATCTCAGGGGTCGAAACGGCCCCGTGCTCCTCTACTCCAGTTTCATTGGAGGTGACTACAGCCGCTGACGTACAAGGTCTTACCGACGACATGAACTGCACCGGTGAAGGCATTTTCGAAGTCACCTGGTCCGGCAGTCTGCCAATCCGGCAGCGGGTCGAGATAAGCAGTCGGAAGAATGTGACTATAACTGGCTCCGGTTCTCCAACAACCTCTATCATCGATGCTGGAAATGCAACCAACATTTTCTTGGTATCGGACGGATCTACTCTCACCATCAACAACTTGGTGCTCGACGGCGGTTTTTCAGAAGATGCTGGGGGAGCGATCACCATTCTTGCTTCCAGCTTTTTGTATGTAATCGACTGTGCATTTACAAACAACCAAGCTTCAAACGGAGGTGAGGCAATACATAGAAACAATCACCAAACCCTAGAAGACACTCGAGGCTCAAGCAAACATCCATATCTACTTCAACGTTTTCTTGAGTGCTGTTGTGGACTTGATGTGAAACTCTATAGGAGCTCTGCTCTGAACTACGGTAGGAGGCGGTAATCATATTTTCGTTACCGTGCTTGGGCCACCGACGCGAGCGGCACTGTACCTCACTCGAAAACGAACTGAACATACGTCCGCTGGTGCACCGTAGCAAACACCCGTCAATAGTGGCGGTGCTTAAGGTGAATCAAATTTATACTGGTTGAAGATTTGCAAATAAACAGAGTTGCAGCTCGCGCGACGAACCCTGAGCTGGATAAATGAACGGCCCAAAACGTCCGCTCTTTACCGTAGGCATGGTGAATCACAGCGTAGCCTACAACCAACGGCTGCAAACGAATGGTTGTCGCAATACGATAGCGCCCTGCTCCTTCGCATGGATTTTTAAAGTAACCTGAAGTGATGCTGTGGAGCAGTTGTTAAACTCGTTAGGTCTGCTGCTACACAAACCATACGATCATAATTGAAAGACTGGGCACCCAACTCTCTGCAGTTCCATTCCTGCATGCACCACATTTTCGTTCGAACCTAAGTTTTCCGAAGAGCATACCGTAGAACCAGTAGGGAAACAGCGCAGGGCGGCATTATCTCCGATTTGGCAATGTGGTTTAGAGACTGCTGGCCGCTGTTCACGACCCTTGAAAGCGATTCAAGATATTCCCGCAGGGCTGCCTTGTTCCCCAAATGAGAATATCGCAATTCCAGCATTAACACCACATTAAACCAAAACGCATTAGAATCAAGTCGGGGACAACGTACCGTATCTAGAATCCACTCAATTGGTGCGAGTCCCCGAATCAGCCACATCGTACCTCCATTTAAAGAGGATGATCTTTCACCGCAGAGATATCCCTTCATCGACCTGGTCTGCACTATCTTCACTAAGCAATGCTCGATGGATGGGGAGGGTATGACGAAACGCTGGCAGTAACGTTTACCCTATGGAAGTCGTATGATCTACATGACCTAGACACGTGCTCCAATAGGCGCACCATGGTTTGGGCGAAAACCTTCTGACTGAAGCGCCTCCTCGACTGAGTACCAATATTATCCTTTGGAATCCCAACCATGTAGGAGTCCCAACCATGTAGGAGGATATTTTTCGAAGCTGCATACCTAGGGGAATAGTTCACTAATTCTATCAACGTCGTTTATTGGAGGAAGAAAAGAGCTCCTGGTGTGAAGGCCCCTAGCAAGAACAGGTTTTAACCATACCATTGCGTGCGTTCCCAGAGCTCCTTTGCCTGGTGCCATTTGCATTATCACAGCAGATACAAAAATGATGACTCACGTCACGATTTGAATCAGCACCCAACCATTCAAGAGAGTTGCGACTTGCTGGTAGGTAGGGCCTTACGGTTTCGCCCTCGGATGTGTTCGTTTCTTTTATTTAGTGACTGGCAGGAACACGTGGCTGGAAATATTGTGTCGCTGGTTTTGTCGCGAGAACACGAGTATTGCCCCCGTTGAGCCAATATTCTACGATACATTGCATCGGCAACCAGTGCTTTACATGAATGCGTTTAGGTTGAGGCGTTATGAACTCGGAACGAGCTTGATCGGCCATGTTTCTGGCTTGCCATTGATGAAAGCCTTACCTCACCACGCGGCCAGACGCTTGGTTGGCTGATGATGCATTTGGCGGCAGCAGTAACTAGCAGCCTACGGAGTAATCGGTTGTAATGTCGTCTAAAGCCTATGTTGAAACTCTTGGAGGACTGTTATTGAAGCGTTGGCACACAATGATTCCTTAAATTGACAGACACCAGCGTTCGGTCTAGGTACGTACTCTACAAACTGTTTGCTGATAAAGAGGCGACAGTAGCGCATTGCTGTGATCCATGTTCCGTAGAGACGGCAGTACAGATTCAGAATGCATTGTCGCAGCAGTACAACCTGCAGCTATATCCATTAATACGTCGTGATGTCACATAGAATGGCTGCGGCGTAAACACTGACCGTTGACCATTCACGACATGTTGACGTGTGTGGTGTGTCTTCTTTAAAAAATAGTGCAAGTACACCGTTCTTCGATGACCTTCAAGGTCTGATAATCGTCGTCCCTCATGAGGTAGCACTGCTGTAATATACTCGGAAACAGCACTACCCTAAACGTCGTAGAATTCGAACGCATGGCAGTTTCCGACATCGAGGGACCATTGTGGAGCCCCCCGTCTGCTCGCTCTGGCTTGGCTCGCCTTTTCAGCCCTATTTCTTGGCCCGAGCGTTCCTTTTACCAACCTAAGCATCTTTCGTCTGAGGTGAAGCTCTCAACGGATATTCTCTAACAGAAATGAAAACGCTTACATTTCAAATATAATCACTATCAGTAGTCGCCGACATACATCGCCAACATGGTCGTGTCAAGCTCTTGCCGTTTGCCTTGGTATCGCTGCGTTTAAAATATACATTTTTGGTCTATTGTACGTAAGTACTCGGATTATACGGTTGCGAAAAACGTGTACTTGCGTGGAACATCGTATCTCACTATGAAATCGCCTGGCTTGCCTCGGAATCCGTGTTCATGCCGTCAAATGTAGTGTGAAAAATTTGCGTTGGACTGTCCCAGGCTCGTCGGATTGAATATTTGGGTAGAGTGACTCGAACTATTGAAGTGATCACACCCTGTATTGTTTATCTTTCGAATTGCGTTCTCAATATCGTTTTTCTGAGTCGTGGGAGAAATATGTTTTCCCCCTTGGCCGGATACACCTATCGCAGCCTCCTGCAATCTCCTATGTATCTAGCCTACATATTTATCGTCCCCCTCCCTAATATGATACCAGCCGGGTTCCTAACCATTTCCGCCTACAGTCATCTGGGACGACCAAGCCTCCGAATGGTAGCGCACCAGCCGACTCCTCCGATCTAAGTTAAACTTCATATCAAAACAACAACTAAATAAAATGAAATGTACGGGACCCCGGGTACCCCTATCGCTCTCCTCCTCTCCCCCCCCATTTGAAAGAAAATAATAGGGGCGCGCGGGTGGAAAGAGAAGGCTTCTAGTGCCTGGCTTGGTTGAGCAATCCGGCGCCTATTTCATGTCTACTCACGTTGGCAGCTAGAGCCCCAACTCGCATGCGTTCGGCGCGCATTTGCTATCCTGCACGCGACGAGTCCCGCACAAAATTGCTCATGGGTTGCTCAGTTCTGGTTGCTACCATGGAATCTGACCCAGATCCCCGACACAGGCAGGCTCGATTCTCGCTGAAAAATTAAAATCGTTTTGTCCGTTACTTGTTTTTCGTACGTTTGCTGACAAACCTATCCTTTTTTGTTTATCTTTCGAATTGCGTTGTCGTTATCGTTTTTTTAAATCGTGGTAGAGAGAGATTTCTCCCCTTGACCAGATACACATATAGCAGCCTCCTGCAAACTCCTATCTATCTCGCCTACGAATGTACCGTCTCTCTCTCCCTAGTGTTATACCAGCCGGGTTCCTAACTGTTACCGCCTGTAGTCGTCTCGAATGACCAAGCCCCCGAATGGTACCGTACCATTCGACTCCTCCAACTCCGAGATAATTTCATACTACTGTTGCCGCACACTAGTTATATTTTCCTACCCCAGGCTGTACCTTCGGCCGATTGTCAAACTTTCCCTTGGCTTGCCACGACTAGCTTACGTGGCACCCTTACCGAATCATCTATAATATTGTGGGTACAAGGCGTGTACGCGTTGGCTCTCCGCCGCCCTTCTCTTTGAATCGTTCGATGCGACATGCCTCCGAGGACTGCGAGCGTGGTCGCTCCCCGGTACGCAACGACTGCAGGGCGAACGCATCGGGCTTACGACTTGACTTCGCTACTGACTCCACAATTGCTCGAAGAGCACGACCGTACCCCACCACTAATACAGGCTTGCCACAACAATACGAGGATAGAGGGGCGTGGTCGGGAAGACCAGAGAAGCACGACACCCAACCTCAACATATGGGCAACGGCACCGCCGTCGGCCCCTAACAGTCAACCTCGAACCGCGAACCACGTTTCGTGTCCCCACGCGTACGCTTCCAAACCGTACTTGGTCACCCTTCTGACCTTCAAAACGCACATCCACCTTGTCGATCCGTTGCCATGGCATGTATTCCAACTGTGTGCCGTTGGCGTGAAACGCGCCCTCTTCACCCCGCGTCATGCCATGCGCCGGGTGCGCCACCCCGAATCGGCGGAGACCTCTCGCCCGACGGTGACGCCGGACAACAACGCAGACATAAACTCATCAACAACAACTTCACCTCCAGGGCCCATGGAGGGATGAGATTTTCCCACCGTAAAAACAACATACAGAAAAGACCGTAAGGTCAACGCGGCGGAGCGTTCCCGCCGTCCCGTGGGACCGTAGACACACCCAGTCCACTAGTCCACGCAAACACCCCCACTCCCACACACGGACACACACCCACACACCCACATACTCACACACCCACATACACGTTGAGTGCCCACTAGACCAAGGGGGCCGTGACCGGTTGCTCCCCTCCTACATTCCGATGGATATACCATAAAGATCGGTTGGTGAACGCGGCGGGAAGTTCCCGCCATCACCGGGGATCGTACGCACACACAACCACACGTCCATACCCCCACCCCCCCACACAGACACACTCCCCCACACCCACACATATGTTGAGCGCACACTGGACCAAGGGACGTCGTGACCGGTAGCTCCACTCCTAACTTGCAATGGAAATACTACGGTATACGGCAGCAAATTTTTGGAATGCGTGCCAACTACCCGGAATGGGTCCAAATGTAAAGTCCGCCAGGTTACTTGGCGCACGACACCCAAAAACAGACTCTATCAATGCCCAGGCCTTGCAGCTGTCTGAATCGCTCGACTTGAAACACGCCCGGTAACCCATTAACCTGCGAATCGTGCTGCAAGACAGGCGACCAGATTCGTACGCGCGCCTAGTCGACCTCGCAACTGAAATTGTCGGGGCCTCCTCATCTGCCTCGCTAGCTACTCGAACAGCGTTTAGCTCGCAGGCCGGATGTACTTGCAGTTTTCCCGGACCAGCAGCTGCGCACTGCCCCCGCGTAGCAATCAGTAGCACCGCTGCCCCTCCCTCGAATATATCGGGTGGGCGCGCTCCTCGGCTCGCCGTGAGACCGCTGTCGTTGCTACGCGCGGCTGCCGTATTCCCTCCCCCTCCGATTGTCTCGTTGCTCCTGCCACCATTCTTCGTCCCCGGGCCCCGCCAGACCGGTGACCTCCCGCCACTCCCAGTTGCCGATGGCGTCTCGTCGAACGATTGGACGCGTTTCCGAGTGAATCAGACGGCGGAAGGGGGCCTGGGGGGGGTGCGGGCGCCATTCCCAGCTGCCGATGGCGTCTTGTCGAACGAATGGATGCGTGTCCGAGTGAATCAGACGGGGGAAGGGGGGGGGGATGAGGGAGGATACTACTCCATCCCCCCGCGCCCCGGCAACGTCGATGGTGACATGTTCTTACACGAGAAACCTGGGCGCAGAAATAGAGACGAAACCCAACATTGAAATAAGACGGGGTGAAGGGACGTGGCAGGGTCGTGCCTACACTCGTACAACTAACGATTGTGATGGCTACCTCTGGATTGGTAACTGCCTGTCCCAAATGTGCTTATAAGACGGGACGAAAGAGCCCATGACACTCGTCGTGGGTTGGTGTGTTCCGGAGCAGGGGAATTACCCCCCCGCCCAACACTGATTTGGGAAACAGGAGAAGTAGCACGATAGTTGCATCACAAGGCACTACGTAAGATGTAGTCGGCTTCGTTATCCCATATCAACACGCTTCTTTGTGTTTTTGTGTTTGTCTCACTCTTTCTTTCTATTTCGTTCCTTTCGTACCGTCCAGTTTACGGACAGATTCGTAGTTCCGCGCCCACACAAGGCGACTGTCTCTTTGGAGTCATATGCAGAAGGGGACACCAAGGTAACTCGTGTAGTTGGCCATAAAAGAGGCGACAAGAACTTGAACAGTACAACGGCTCCAAAATTGAGAGCACAAAGGATCTGTCTTCAGTGCGGAGGATCCGCTAACCTCTACAGTGACGTAGCTCTGCGTCGATGTAGGATAGTGCAACGACTCAATATCAGTTGCTAACGAGGGTCCAACATCAGCAGCCGCGGTGCGTATGCAATGCGTTGCTCAGACGGAAAAAAGCGGTGGTTGTACGCTCCGTTTTCTCTTCTGTGTTTTACCTCACTCGGCCCCAACAACGCACCTTGTTCGTTGGAGTAATTTTCAAGATGGAAGGAGGGAGCCTTGCCCCTCGAACACCCGCGACTCCGCGGCGGTGTCTATCCTCGTTGGCGTCACAATCGTCAACGTTTCTCCCAGATTGTGCCACGATGCAACCGACGCACACCAGTGGAGAGACTGTAATGTATGTTGTGTTTTGCTCTGTTTGTTGAGTCTCGTTTTCGTGTGTATGCCAATATGCGCCCAACAAGGCGGACCGAGCCCAATTAAATAATTTGTTCACGTATGTCTTCTGCTTGTTTCGTGTCTTCTCCGAAATGAAAAATTCGTTGCAGAACGAGGGTGACACCACCTTTGAGCGGCCTCGTGCGCCGTCACTCCTCGGTGACGTCTGCCCCGGTTGCGGTTCATAAACGGTCATTGGTCGCTGGCGGCACGGTACAGCCGTCGCGCGCCCGGACATGTATAGGTACCTACTGAGCTAGCATCATAGATCAGACGGCACCAGGATGTCTACATATCTATACTATATGCCTCATAGATCATATTTGTAGTACAGTGTAGTGTCGGCTCCGCCGCTTGCCCGCCCCAGTCCACGTAACGCTGCTGTTGGCGTGTTTTTCACTATGGAGCAGCCTATGCCCGACGGGAGAGAGGGAATCAACGGATACATTATGATGGGGGGCGGGGGCGGCATGGCAGCGTCGAGCCCCTCCCCACTCGTACATTCGACGCTTGTATGCCTACTTTGTATCCGGTACTATCGTGTCAAAAATGTGCCTATCCGGCGGGACGTACGAACCCACACCATGCGGCGCGCTCGTCTGTGTCTCGGCGGAAACATATCGCCCCCCACCACCATCGTTTTTCGAGAAACAGGGAAAGTGGCCGGTTAGTGGCATCACGAGGCCTCACGTTACCTTTCACGCTCTTCTGTTGAATTCGTATCGAATCGTACGCGTTACGAACAATTAGTGGTTGTGCAACGCAATCCCCCCACCCACCCCAGGTGGTTGTCTCTTCTCGGTTATAAGCAGAGAAGACAACTCACACATCTACCCTCAATTTGCTTCAATTTTTTCAATGAAAACAGACCAGGGGGGGGGGGGGGAGGAGGTAGCATGGACAGAGACGCCACTTAGATTGACGGCGAAAGGAACCGTCGGCAAACCGGAGCTACCGTCGCCGGATCCTGCGCCGATTGGATGTAATCCTTGGGTTTACATAAAAACGTCCCGAGACCCAACGCTCCCCGGAATATCGGTAAGTGTACTTGTCTGCGCCCGGGACCAGGCATCCTATTGATATTATTACAAGTACCAGGCCATTTGAGGGTTTGGTACTTGGCGCCAAACCGGACGGTAAGATGTATATTGCCGTTTAAAAACTCCACAACGGCGAGTGTGCCATTCGCTGGCGGCCCGGTACAGCCGGCGCGCGCCAGGAAACATATCTAAAGCAATAAGTATAATGACAGAGGTGAGAACGTTCGCGTAAGGGAGTGCATGTTAAACTGCTATACGATTTTACTGGACCGGCGTTTGCATGGCAAGTTGAAAGGACGAAAGGATATCAGTGCATTTCACCTATAAAATAGGGCGGCTTTGGCGGCGTGATTCCCGCCACCAGACGTAGAGAGATGTCCACACCTACACGTTTGAGCTCAGCAGGAGCCCGGGGCTAGAATCGCTGCGCACCCGGGTCCATATTTGAAAGAGAATCGTTGACATCTCGTACGCGCCGACGTTGGCGACGTTCCTAAATGCCAGCTCCCAGACCTATCTGTCGGTAAGTCAACTTTATGCCACAGTCTGAGGAGAAACAACGTATTTGTCTGCACGTCAGTGGCAACGCCGGCAATAGACCAGGATATCCGGCGCAAAAGCCCCATTTGCATACAGGACCGGTCGATTAATCGACGACTACGTTATGACATCGTAACGTGACTCCCAAAATAGGGGCCACGACCCAACCTATGCTCGTAGTGCTGACACGTAGGACAGGGATATGTGGCGGGCGTCGGCCAGGTATCTGATACTAACGAATTTCGCTGTCATGTGTGCAAACCAAAACAGAAGTGGACTCAGTACGTCCCTAACAGAAACCGAGCGGTATTTAGCTTCAAGCGGGAAAGACACACCTGGCAACCTCTCGTCCCGTAGAACACGGAGTATGAGCGTACATTCCAGGGTGGATTGTCGGTTTTGCGCTTTTTGCGGACGGTTTGCGGATGGGCGGTGGGTCAATCATATTGTTAGATCTAGGGCCAATCGTGAGCATCAGCTACCATACCCTGTTCGTATGTTGGTGCTTACTTTCGAGAGAATCCCGCGCTTTGGGATGGAATTTTTACCGGGCTCGGAAAGTTTTTTGTGACGAACTGTCGCCGATATTGGCCCTCGGTCGTCCTCAGAAGCGCGGTGACAATTGACCGTGACACAGGCAATCGTATGGGTAGCTCTTGTTCTTCGCGGCTCTTCAGATTGTCTCCCCATCACGGGTTTTCTGTCTTCCATAGCACTTCGTTTAGAACATTTGAAACATATGTCGATGTGGTTTAGCCTATCTCGTTCGTCAGAAACGTCTGTACGATACTCGCTGGGGCTCGACAATCTTTGGACTGGATGTCGAGCTTCCCCTCTCGTTTTGGGAAGATTTCTTACTATGATATATGTCTTCCCGTTTACCCCTTGCACCATCGTGCCTGCCTGCCCCTACTCCATCGGGGAGGCCCACGGCACTAGGTGTTGCTGAAGCCGTCGTGGGTTGGCGCCGTTATATTTTGCAAGACGGTTAGGATGGGGTTTTTCAAGTGGGTGTATAAACGTGTTGGTATTATTCATTCATCGGCGATGCTGCCACTGCCGCTGCAACTTCTGCTGCTGCTACTGCCCTGCTGCTGCTGTTTCTGATGCATATATGATACGGAGTACTGCCTAGATGATCGACAGTTGGTCAAGCGTACGTTCTACCTGAAGATGCGTACTACATAGCGGACGTGCTTAGTGCTTCCTACTGCTATGAATATGTTTGTTATGTATTGTATGCTGCGCTGCTTCTGCACTCGACCATTAATACGACAAGCGCTGCTACTACAACGAGAGCTGCTGCTGCTGCTTTCCGCAGATGTCACTGCTACACAGGTGTGCATGTATGCAGTCGTCTATGAGCGTGACTTAACGGCAGATCGAAAAAATTGACTGCCTGCTCTTGGCTGAAGTTTATACTACTGCTTATGCTGCAGTTGCATGGTGACGTTGCTGCTTGAACGTGCGTACACTCTCTTTGGGAGTACTGTCGGTTCTAATTCGGGTTTTGATGCACCTACACCGATCCTTACGGGCACACGTGGAAAGGTTGGCGGGCACCAGCCCGCCTCGACCAAGCCCCGTCTGTATATATCATGTTCGTAGTATGACATGGCTAGTACGTTAGTGTGTACCGAAGCCCTATCAGGTATGCCTAATATTTTGATTGGGTCTCCTCTCGCACACAACACGGCGGGCATCCGCCTACTCACGCCCGTCCAATTGGCATATGCAAAGCATCAGATAACAACTTGGATCGTTACATAGTCTGTCTGTGGGTGAGCGCTAATGAAAAATTAATAATTTTTTTTTTGCGTGACCGATCCGTTGCTGCCAGGTGCCCTGTACGCCTACGATTCGAACGTCGGCATCAGCGGCAACACGACATTTTCTCACAATTCAGCAACTGATTTCGGAGGTGAGAGCGGGCGGGAAAGATGTTCGGTGTTGAGATGGGACTCTTGAAGGGGCGAACAAAATATCGCAATATCCTCGTTTGTAAATGGCGGCAATAACCTGTCTCCGTCACTTTCCCATTCGAATTAGGTGTAAACGAATAGTTGTTGGCGCCACTTGCTTGCTGCATGTAAGCTAAACAACGTTCGTCTCATGGAGTGTTGCAGTTGGAAAGAGATTCTTCGAACGGGGATACCGAGCATCGACGCCTACGGCTGCAAGACCAAGCCTCTTGATGCATAAATTGCATTTTCTTTGTTCAGAAATAGGTGGCAGAGTGCCTCATGCTTTAGTTTCACGGGTGGCAGTGGCGTGGCCGCTTGTTAATGTGTTTCTCCATTCCCAGGGCAGCCAACTGATCACGGGACTATCATGCGCGCGTCATTTGTATGATTGTGTCATACAATGGCTTAGATGCCCGTCCATTCCCTGCAGGTAAGTTATGACAATTCGGACATCACCCTGGGCGGTACTAACGTCGTTCGAGTCTAACTCAGCTTAACTTATCACGGAGGTGATAACCTACACTCAAGAAGATCCGAGGTACACGAAGTTCCCCAATCGGTGTCTTGGTGGCAACTTGAATATTGATTAGACGGGTGTCGGTTCATTGCATCGAATAGAATAGAGTGGGTATAACGTACCCCTCTCATCCTACCCCGTGCTACAACCTGTACGTGTAGTGTGCAGGGTGCTCAATTATGCCTAACTCTTGCAACCTTGCCCGGCCGGCGTGATGTTTGTACCCAATTTCACAAACGGCGGTGACAGTGTTGGCGAGGAGGGCTACTGCCAAATACCGAACTAAAGTCCGCGAGCAATGAATACATACGACGGCCTCTGGTGTTGCAGCTGCTCCTTATTGGGGTGGTGTGACTAATATGTAAATGTGAACGACACAGAACAACAGGGGGAAACACAACTTCCGTACAGTCCTCCTGGGCTGATACACTACGATAGCGCTTGTTCACTAGTTATCGGCCAGATAAATCTATCGGTGTGAAGCCTGGTCAAATATCTCCCCAACGGCGGTTTGACGTGTCCAGGTTGACAACGTGTTGTTGTCCATTTAATACTTTTAAGCTGTTGGTAGGTCAGAGACGCTCGAATTTCCCGACCCTATGGTGAAACCGTCAATATTCGCGCACCTACAGCAGCACCCAATTCTACGCCAGTCCGAATTCGAACTGCTGGAACTTCTGCCACAAACGCGTTTGACCACCCCTACTTGTTGCCTGTTCTTAAGCTGTGGCAGGCAATCGTTGGACAGATTTGTTCGCAACTCCGCGGTAGCAATCATCATCGACGGAAGAGGTACGCATAAGTAGCATGTACGGGCTGATCAAGCCTAATTTCAACATACTTGGTGCACCACCAAGAAAAATTAGCAAACGTCCCGGCATCGCCTGTTGGCCGCGACGATGCTTGTAAACGCTTCCATTCGCAAATGCTATTGGACTGTTCTAATTGCCATTGTGATATGAGCGGCGGACAAAAAAGGTGAGATAGGATGTGAGAAAATGTGCAAACGAGGGCAGTATAGCGCTATCTGGTGCCATATTGAAATCGATGGGTATGTCTACACATCGAGGTACAATGTGCATTGCCTTTTTTGCGCAATGGTATTTATCCCCTCACGTCTGCACCACGTACAGTCCCAGCGACCACGTCCTGTCTCAAAGAGTACTCGTTGCTGTAAATATCTGGTAACAGTTGTAATGACGCGCGTGACTTGCAGCAGCCGCCAACACATAATCGCAACTCATTCAGGTTCTCGATGCGTTGTTTCTCTTTTCGACGTCGTTCACGTGCTCCAGTAGACGTTGCACGCAAGTAATGCGCGATCTTCGGGAGCATATTTCCACCGTAATGTAGTGGAACTACGCAACCGTGTGTGTAATTGCCTATTCGTTCGGTTTATGAAGAACCAAACAATCCCGAGGAGGACTCGCACGTCTTTGAGCTGGTGTGGGGAGTCTACTGCCAATAAACGTTATTTCCAGTGTGGTG
>JAYJMJ010239192.1:0-15394 GCA_036873875.1 Laminaria ephemera | reverse complement strand
GGGGGTATAAAAATAGTGCATAAAAATCAGCTGCCGACAGCCACTTGCATAATGCTTTCTGCGTCATTCGGCTTTCATTGACAATCAGCCGCTGGGTTATTTGAACAATTTGGACAGTTCTAAAGCGCAGCTTGCTCGAAGGCGGTCAAATAATGTGTAGGTATTATTGTTCGCAACAGCGTCTTGTGTTGCTCACGCTAATTATATGATGTTCAAATACTTAGCTCTGAGTCTGTAGGGGGAGGAGAATCCGGCAGCGTTGATTAGCGGTGCGCTCAAATTATTAAAGAATAACCAAGAGGACGCAAAGTTGCTGCATTCCTACCTGACATTTATAGAGGCAAATCACCCACCATAATCTTTAAGCAGCCACGTCTATGAGTTCGATTGATCTGCATTGGCACCCCCCATTTTCATCAATTCATACAAATTAACCCATATGGGTTAATTTGTATGAATTGATGAAAATGTTCAGCGAATTTGTATCCCCAAGCCGGTATCATTCCCCTGTGGCAACCGAAAGCAACCTAGGGATAGCGCTTCTTGTTCAAAATAGTACGAAATGACCGACAGCTCTGGACGTCGATACTCGAGAAGTTTCCGAAAGCAGATGTCTACCACTCCTACGACTATCACTCGCTGTGTTGCGCCGCGCAGCAAGCGCAGGGCTTTCAGCTTCTCTATTTCCAGCATGGAGATTCGCGTGCTGCAATACCAGTGCTACTTCATGAACTAACGGGCACTGCACAACCAGTATCCGACATGCGCAGCGTTTACGGTTATCCTTCACCACTTTTTAGTTCGGGCTGGACAGCTGACATGTTGCGAGAGTGTTGGGCTGAGCTGGTCGAATCAATGATTTCACAGTCCATGCTGTCGCTGAGCAGCCGAATCAGTCCGTTTTGCACAGATGTCAACCTGCTCTCATCCATTGGCACGGTGTCAACGGTAGGCGATATCGTTATTATGCCTACCAACCAAGATGAGACGTCTGCCCCACTAAAATACAGAAGCAACCACCGACGCGACATACGGGGGCTGATAAAGCGAGACATACAGTGCCGGCAAGTACAACCCTCGCAATACAACGACGTTTTTATGGAGCTTTACCGCCAACAAATGAATAGCGCAGGTGCATCCGACATGTACTTGTTCGATCAATCCTATTTCGATTCTCTAAACGCCACCGAGGATTTCGATTGTCGTCTCTACGCATGCTTCGATGGTTCCAATATCATCTGCGCTGGTTATTTCCTGTTCGGCAAACAATATGCTCACTACCATCTGGGAACCACTTCCCCTGCGCACCGGCAGTTGGCTCCGTCAAAATTATTGTTCGATACTGTTTATAAAGATTGCATCGATGATGGAATTCAAGCACTGAACCTGGGGGGCGGTGTCGGCTGTGCCGATGACTCTCTACTGAAGTTCAAAATGGGCTTTTCACCTGAGCGACTAACGTTCAAAATGTTCCAAGCACCAATTAATGTAGAACTTGAACATATGGCGACAAAAGAACGCGAGTCTAAGGCAAAATCTGAAGGACTAGTACTCGATGAGTCTTTTGTTCCACGGTATCGAGCACCGATGAAGAAAATGCCTGGCACAAATCCACACGTGTCGAAGAACAAAAAGCAGAACCCAGTCATCGCATCTGCATTAACATAGCGCTTAAAACAACAGCTCGATAGTTAAATAGATGACCGCCGATAACTTCAGCATATATTCCGATCGAGAACTAGCGGTTTGGCAAAGCAAAGCAAAATCTTCGCTGGAGACTGATGAAGCCCAGTTCTTGGACAAGTGGCTGCCTAACAACCCCGAGCTACACATATTAGAAGGTGGCACTGGTTCAGGACGTATCAGTTTTAACTTGGCAGAAAAAGGCTACAAACATATTACGGCTTACGACTTTGTTCCGGACATGATCAAAACTGCGCATGCAGTTGCCGCTGAACGTCATAGTCAGATAAGTTTTCATGTCGGCGATGCCACTACTGCCGATAACTGGCTTCCGAATGCACAACACTCGTTCGACTACGCGTTGTACATGCAGCAACTATTATCACTTATTCCACTCAACGACTGGCCTCAGACGCTAAGCTCAGTTCGAGCCATGCTAAAGCCAGGTGGATTTTTGCTCGCCACATTCGTGCACGATTCTGGTCGAAGAAGAAATCAGTTATTAAGACCTGCAATGAATCTAATCCGTCGTTCTCGTGGGCAAACAGAACATCCTTACAGTCTTCCTTGGCTCAAACTGGGTGGGCAGCCAAACTATCGTTTTTGGCAACGAGACCAAGCATTGGTTAACTGGCTACCCAAAGATGACATTATCAGTCAGATCGAAGACAGTGGGTTGGTAGTGACTCATGTCACCACATCGGCTCAACTAAATGGGACTAACGGAGATGGAAAAAATAGCAACCGAGGCTATTTATTTGTAGTTTGTCAAAACTGATGGGCAGTGCCTAAGGCCCTCAAGTTATTTTTGCATCACGATCGACCTTCGAACTACCTGTAAAGGGAGCCATAGTCACATCTTCGGATGCGTTAATGCCGTCTCGTTTCAATACCGCTTTACACGTCATGCAAAGTATTTTTAAATCTAATGGAATACTGCGGTTTTCGACATACCATATATCCAACGCAAATTTGGATTCCCAGTCCAAACTGTTACGGCCATGAATTTGCGCCCAACCCGTAACGCCTGGGAGAACATCATGTCGATGGGACTGCTCTTCCGAGTACAAAGGCAAATACTCAGGCAGCAAGGGTCTTGGGCCAACCAAGCTCATCTCACCTCGGAACACGTTGTACAAAGTTGGCAGTTCATCCAAACTAGTGGCTCGGAGCCAACGACCTAACGAGCCAAGGCGCTGATGGTCGGGAAGCGGCTGCCCATGATCGTCGAAGGCGGTGACCATGGTGCGAAGTTTGACGAGTTGGAATAGCTTGCCATTAAGCCCGGGGCGTAATTGGCGGAAAAAAACAGGTGACCCCATTTTGATTCGAACCAGTAACACCACTACAACAATCAACGGCAGGGTGATTGGAGCGGTGGCGAGTAATAGTGATAGATCCATCAATCGTTTCATGCAACTAATATACGTGAACCGCGTGCTAAATAGACAAACTCAACCAGTTTACAAACACTTTTTCTTGAAGCGAATACATTGACATGCGCATTCTTTACGTGACCGCTATCGGTGCGTCAGCAAGGTATTTCCTGACAAGCCATTTTGCAACACTGCGCAAGCAGGGACATGTGCTTGCCCTCGCCTGCACTGCCGACAGCGATACGCATGAACTTGCGCGCGAATACAAAATTGAATTCCTGCCGGTCACCATCAGTACAAAAATATCACCGTTCAACGACATTAAATCTGTCGTGAAATTGCGCGCATACTTTAAATCGTTTAAGCCCGATGTGGTACACGCGCACATGTCCAAAGCTGGCTGCCTAGCGATGATGGCAGCCAGAGCGGCAAACATCAGGCACCGCGTGTACCACAACCACGGTCTTTCTTGCTTGTCTGCATCGGGCTTGAAACGTTTTTTGCTTATAGGCATTGAAAAGCTTTCGTGCCGCTATGCCACCACTGTGTTGTTCTGTAGCCCATCAACCAAACATGAAGCCATTAAATACGGCATCTGCGCACCAGACAAAGCCCGTGTATTGGGTAGCGGAAGCATCTCCGGCATAGACACAGATCGTTATCATCCAGCAGAAGCTTCTGCCGCACTGTCCCATCTCCGGGCTAATATTTGCTTGCCGCCGGCACGGTATACCGTGGGTTTCGTAGGCCGCTTAGTAGCACACAAAGGCCTGCATACTTTGCTGGATGCATGGGAACAACTGCCGAAAGAGCTCTATGACAATAGTGTTTTGTTGATTTGCGGCGGGTATCCGACGCAGGAGCTACTTGAGCGTGTGAATGCAAGCTGCCGAACGCACGCCAATATCATCTATGCGGGGTCACGCTCAGACATGCCAGACGTATACAGATTGCTTGACGTGCTTGTGTTACCAAGTTGGTATGAAGGGCTACCCTACAGCGTGCTTGAAGCGCAATCGTGCGGCGTGCCGGCTATAGTAACGCGAGTTCCAGGCAATATTGACGCAGTTATTGATAATGACACCGGCCTGATCATCACACCGCACGACTCTTCGGCCCTTGCAACTGCACTAAGCACGTACTTGCGTGAAGATGTGATGCGAGGTCAACAGTCTGAGAATGCCCGTCTTCGAATTATTGAACAATTTTCAGAATCCGTAGTTATGGGTAATTTAATAGCCTTCTACAATGAGCTTGAAGACTTACGTACAGACTGATAAAGGATGAACAACCACCACACTAACACTGCGATGCCAATGCCAGCTGAATCAATGAGCACGTCTGACCATTGAGCCGATCGGCTAAACACATGACGCTGAAAGGCTTCAGATGCGCATGCCAAAATAAAACAAAACGCGAGCAGCTTAACAACAGGCAACGGCTTGCTCATTTTGTTTCGACACGCCAATAGCACGCCCGTTAACAGCGAAAAAATAAGTGCGTGTCCAACTTTTGACAAGAAAATGCCGTGTGGATAAAACGTTAACCCATAAGCGCTGGCGACTTTCTCGAAAAGAGACATAAACACATAAGAGATAATCGGCTGCGCTAAACTGACCCCCAAAACGATCAACCCGGAAACTGCAATTACCGCTATAGCCGGCCGCAGCCCGAAAAGTTCAATGGCAATAAAAAGCGCCCTAAACGCCAACAAACACCATAGCGTGATTAAAGCTATCCGTACAAACTGATAGCCATCAGATACTTTATCCTGAATCAATTCTAAATTTGTTAAGAGCCATTCGCCTGGCACTCTACTAGCAAAGGTGATTTGCAAGCTATCACTAGAAGGACCGGGCACACTAACAAATGAAAATGTTGAACGGGACAATTGACCGGTAAATCGCACAGCACCATAAGGCGAATTTCGCTGTCCTTCACGTTTCCAGAACGCATGCACTATCGTCTGCTTCGATCTATCTTTGGTTAAGGCAGCAGAGGAAAGTCGATTAACTGTGCCAGCAAGGCGGAATACAGTTGAGTCTGAAATATCAGATGGATTGAACGAGAACGTCAACACAGCACTGATCGGTACTCCATCAGTATTGAGAATTTTAATTCCTGTTTCATCAATGAATACGGCCGATTCATCACCGCTAATTTCCCAGCCGTTGGAAGTACTCAAATTCTCTTGAAGCGTTGTCTCTGACGCGGAAGAATGTTTCACACGATCGTACGGGTCGCCAAGAAACCATGTTAATGCTGTCAGAAACAAAAACAGGTACAAATATACGCCGTTCCCTTTCATTTCTGCAGTCTTTGGTTGGTCATACAATCAGAATAATTTGGACACTACTTTCACTTTTATTCTATAGGCTGTATGCAACAAAAAAGTACCGCAGCTTAAGATCTTGGGCTAACGCGCGCATTTAAATATTGTTTTCAGTAAGAACCCAATATAATAGCGTGATTGTTTGCCATTGAATAATACTTGCTGGAACCAATACTGTGACGGAATTCACCTCAATGAGAACACCCAAGGCTAGGCTCACTTCAACAGTGCGCTGTTCTGTGCGCATAGGCTTTGCATTTGTTGCCCGACCCACCAACTCATTTTTGCACCCTTTCCAACCCGCTTGAATTCTCTCTCCAAACGGATTTCCACTATCCGCTCTAGCCTTATTGCCAGAAATTTTCTATTGGTCACCGTGTTTCTGTTGGTTGGAAAAGTCAGCGGTGCCGCCAAAGAGATGGCCATTGCTTATCGCTACGGCGTAAGTGAGCTTGTGGACGTATACCTGTTTGTGACTACATGGGTACTGTGGTTTCCAAGCCTGTGGCTCAGTGTTCTGGTGACGGTACTGGTGCCGCTGATTAATCGCATCAACACAAAAGATCGCCACAACTTCAATGCAGAGATGCAAGGCTTTTTGATAACGATTGGTGTTTTGTTAGCTGTTCTGTGCCTGCTAGTTCCCTTTATACCGTTTGTTGCTCAAGGTGCTGTGCCAGATGCATCACGTAACAATTTCGTATCATTAACCCAATCATTGGCACCGCTAATACCCATAACACTGCTAATCCATTATTACAGCGTGCAACTGCTTGCTGATAATCGCCACTCAAACACTTTGTTTTCCGCCATCCCCGCACTGGTGCTAGCTGGCTGTGTATTGGCTTGGCCTGAGGGTGGATCCATCACGCCATTTGTTGTTGGTTTACTGGCAGGGTTTGGACTGCAATTGCTGGTGCTGTTATGGGTTTTGTGGAGAAACAATCGCCTGAATATTCCCGCATTTAAGCTGCGATCGCCGGTATGGAAAGACTTTCGCAAAGGGGTTGGTATCGTTTTTCTTAGCCAGATCATTATCGATACAGCGATACTGATCGATCTTTTTGTGGCGTCCAAACTGGGCCTCGGCTCAGTGGCTCAGTTTGGCTATTCAATTCGGTTGCTCGATCTGGCTTTAGGTCTTTTGGCTATGGCGATTGCGCGCGCTGTGCTACCGGTTCTGTCTCGATGCGAATCAGCGCAACAAAGAAAGTCGATTGCTCTACGTTGGACTTGTATCAGTTTTTGCGTTGGTGTACTGGCTGTGCCTATCGGGTTATTTGTTGCCCCTTGGGGTGTTTCCATTGTGTTCGAACGGGGCGCTTTCACGTCGGCAGATACCGACGTTGTTAGCACCATTATTAGAGTGGGCCTATTACAGATGCCCTTCTTGATAGCCGCGCGAGTACTGGTGCAGTACTTTTCCAGCGAAGCACGTTATCGCGTTTTGCTGCACGCTAGCGTGTTTGGCATAACCACTAAATTGTTGACGGTATTTCTGTTTTCGTCGCTCTGGGGCGTTAAGGGCGTCATGCTTTCAACTGTCACCATGCACATCGTGATGTTCAGCGTATTTCTTTATCACGCCCTTCGTGGCGGCCGTCAAGCTCGGTAAAGTGCGCCTCCCATAACTCGAGTACATGCTGTTGACCGTGCTTCTGACTAACCGCAGGCGCATCTGCAGCTAGCTGCGCACGAAGCGCAGGTGAATCCATTAGCTGCCGCAAACCCGTTTCTAGTGCCTCGGGTGTGTTTTCCACCAAGTATCCATTTTTCTCGTGCTCAATTATTTCCGAGGGTCCGGTTTCGCAGTCCACACTAAGCACTGCACAACCTGATGCCATGGCCTCTAGCAACGCGCCAGGGAAACCTTCATAGCGCGAGCTCATGACATACAGCTCGGCGCGGCCATACCAGTCTGCCACATTGCCGACACGCCCAGCGAGGAGCACACGCCCTTCGAGCTTTAGCTTGGCTATTTGCGCAATTAACCGAGACCGTTCTGCGCCCTCACCCACAAGCACCAGTTGCCATTCTGGAAACGCTTCGTGCAGCTTTGCAAAGGCTGTGAGCAGAATGTCAAAACCCTTGTGCGGCTCTAATCGTCCAACTCCTAGCAGCACGCTAGCATTGTCGCGTAGTAGGCTGTTTGGGGCCACCACCGGCTCACTGATGGGCAATGGCCAGCTTAATCCATTGGGAATGACGTTGGTGTTTCGAGCGCTTGTGTGCGTTTCCAACCAGTCAGCGCTACGTTGTGTGAGCGCGATCACAGAATCCGCTCGGCCGTAGAGAATTCGCCTGAGCAGAAGCCAACCCTGCTTTTCTTCCACAAATGGTGGATGCACTTGCTCCACCACACTGACACACGAGCGTGAACCCATTGTGGCGAGGATGCACAGCAGATTGGTGTAAGTCATTTCGCCAACCACGTGATCGGGTCGCAACTCTCGCACTAGTGCCCTGAGCTTAACTAGCCGGCTGATATGCCGCGTCAGCCGCTGCCACAAGCGCACACTAAAATTTGCGTCGAACAGCGAATGACGGGTCACCTGCCCCGAAACTGGATAGTCGTCTGTTGCATCGTCGCCGAACGTGGCAATATGCACGCTATGCCCCGTCCGCGCCCAATCATTGGCTAAGTTTGCCGAAACCCGCTCAGCACCGCCGTTTGACAAGGAATAAACAACAATGAGTATTTTTCGCATGACCGTCAACTGCTGTGCAAGGCAATCATTTTACCGCCAACGCAGCCGTCACAGGTATAGTAATTGTTATTACTGTGATAACAACTCGGGTCGCTCAGCATGCATGTAAGTAGTGCACCGGCATTGAAAGTAGTCATTGCCTTAGTCAGCTTCTTTTTTGTCTCCAATTTTCAGGTGCTGGTCACTGACAGGACCAGTGGCATTGAGCATTGGCATCAATACTTCATTGCCATTGTGGTGTGCGGACTACTTGGCGTATTCACGAAAATGATCATCCAGGCAGACCGGGCCAGTTATGTTTATGTTGGCTGGTATGCTGCCTTTATCGGCGTTTGTGCTCTTTCATTGCTATTGGTAAAAAATGATCAGGCAGCCATTGATCAATTTATAAACTATTCATGGTTTGCGGGGCTAAGCTGTTCGTTCCTGTTTGTCATTCAACGCCCCGATCTTATGAAGGCTGCAGGCCTTGCAGTTTTGGCGGCAAGCCTGCTCAAAGCCGGCATCAGTATTTTTGAATTTTTAAATCCCGATTTTGTGCTGCTCACAGATGAAAGCCAACGGGGTGTTACAGAAGCTGGCTCAATCACTCGCTCGTCAGGCCTACACTTAGACGCTAATCGAAATGCGCACGCCTTAGTGCTGAGCATGTTTATTGCGCAATTCTTTGTTCCGAAGCATTTACGTCTGCCCTACTCATTGTTAATTGGCGCTGCGGTATTGGCCACGTTTAGTCGTTCGTCTATGTTGGCATGGGGAGTTGCTGTCGTGCTGTCGACGATTTTTGGCTACTATTCTTCTGGAGGCTTCATAATAAAAGCCATAGGGCTTGCTGTTGTTGGCGCTATAGGGCTCATCATTACCTCTGGTGCGGCACCACAACTTATTACCGACATTGGATTGGCAGAATTTGTTTCCGACGACATGATGGATCGGCTGACAGGCAGTATTGTAGGACAAGAAGATGATTCAATTACAACCCGAAAGGAACTTGCGGTAACTGGGTGGGAAATGTATTCCACAAACCCGTTGCTTGGGTCTGGACTAGGTGCAACTGCACAAGCAGTGGACACCGGAATTGATATTCTGGGTGGCGTTCACAACACTTTGCTCGACATTGCAGCTGAGCTGGGAACGTTGGGCGCTATCATTTTTATTAGTTTGGCAGCAGTACCATTTATTGCAAATTCAGGAGCGACCCTGCTGTTTACAATGCTGTATTTCCTCACCTCCCTGTTTGCCCACACACAATTAGAAGAGGCGTTTGTGGCTGTGTTGTTGCCAATGGGCGCGGTTTTATTGAACAGAAATTCCACCCGTGGACGAAAGGGCCGAAGACGTCGCCGTCGATCTTGACAACACAGCAATGGCTTTAATTCTTGCTCGATATCAATCGTTGGTATAGCTCGATATGAAGCCTATCGGCGGTTTCTATCGAATAAAGGTGGGCATGCTTGCGTGCATTTTCTGAATACTCTTCCCTGAGTCTTTTTGAACAGATTAACGTTCTTAACGCCTCAGCCAACTGCAAAGAATCTTCAGGCGGTATTACTACACCGTTCTTTATATCACTCACTAATTCAGCACACCCGCCAACATCTGTAACAACTACGGGTAATTGGCATAAACTAGCCTCAATTAATGCTATCGGCAGCCCCTCCCATGAGGAGCACAATAAAAATAGATGTGAAGATTTTAGAAATGTCGCAACATCAACGATATTGCCAACTAACTTTATATGTTTTTCTGAATCGTTTTTCTTTATTTCTTCTCTTATTTCGCATTCGTCGGGCCCTTCACCAGCAATCAAAATTTGAAAATCTAAGTCTTTCAAATGAGAGACAGCCGCGATTAAAAGTGGGTAATTCTTCTCTGCACCTAAGCGGCCAAGCATAGATATGGTGAAAGTTTGATGTTTGCACGGAGCTGGTTTTGAAGCTAGTCGATTTGCATCGACGCCATTTGGAATACAGGTAATATCAGATTTTATAACAGTTGATAAATTCTGTTTGCACCGTGAGCTAATTCCGACAAAACCGTCCATTAACCAATCAGCTATTCGAAAGAATGATTTTGGCTCTTTAAGTTTAAAACTATGATAAGTGAATACCTTCACTGCGTCAGAGATAAGTGCCGAGAACACAACGGCGTAGGACAAGTGTCAGTGGACCACATCGGGTTTAAACTGTTTTGTGAGTGCACGCAGTTTAAACATTCCTTTAATTGGATTTATTCTCGCTGTATGCCCTATAAACCTAAAGGCAATCTGGTTCTTACTCAGTGTCTCCAAAAAGTTAGCTTCAAAATCAATATCTTTGTGGAGATCTGATGCATGACTAACAAACACCACCATGACAGTATGATGATTTTTTTTCATGCTGAGCGAAAGGTCTTTGACAAACATTTCAGCCCCTCCAGCTCCAGGGCTGGCAATGATGTGCATTATGCGTATTGAAGGTGTATGAATCACGGAAATATGTTTGGCGACTTTGTTAAGATATCACTGCAATTTTAGTCATGGACTCTATCATGAGTTGTCTTAATGTAAAAAACTCGCGTACTCCGTCACAGTTGCAATTGCTCACAAACAAGCTCAAAGGCATCCGGTATTAATGAACGCACCGCAAGCATCTATTGCTCTTTTCATACCCAATCTGGCAGGAGGTGGGGCTGAGCGAGTAATGGTGACGCTAGCTAATGAGTTTGCCAATCACGCAAGTAGCGTGACACTCTTACTTGCCAACGCAAACGATATGCGTTACGGCCATGAACTGAAAGATAACGTTCATCTGAAAATATTTAATCGCTCACGTGTAATCAGGACACTTCCCGACCTCATCCGCTATTTGAAAATAAATAAACCCGATGTATTACTAACCACACTGAACCACGTAAGCTTCACTGCCGCATTGGCGGTGATGATAGCTAATACAGGCACACGACTTGTTGTCAGGGAAGACCTTGCGCCCGAGCCATGCCCACCCGCTTTAAGGCAACCCGGCCTGTATGCTTATCATCGCTTGATACAGTGGGCATACAACCGTGCACACGCAGTGATATCCTTGTCAGAAGACATGACTACAAGGTTGCAAGATTACTATCAGTTACGCACTCCCGTGCGTACCATACACAACCCGTTACCTCTGGCGCACATTGCCAAACTATCCAAAGAGAAGCCGGAACCTACCCCACCTTGGACCAGCACCAGTCCAATGATTCTTGCAGTTGGTCGACTTCATACTCAAAAAGACCTGCCAACACTTTTACATGCCTTCGCAGGCCTTGCCGACAAAGACAGACACACAGCGAAACTTGCAATATTGGGAGAAGGCGCTGAACGAGCAACACTTGAGCAGCTTGCGCGGGAACTTGGTATTGAAAATCAAGTATGGCTGCCTGGGTATGTTGGTAATCCTTATGCATTCATGAAACAGGCGGCAGCCTACGTATTGTGTTCTCGAAGGGAAGGTTTGCCGAACAGCTTGATTCAAGCACTAGCTTGCGGCACTGCGTGTATAGCAACGGATTGCCCAACCGGACCGCGGGAAATTCTTGCGGATGGAAAAAGAGGCGTCTTAATTAAAATTGGCGATGTTGCTGCACTGACAACTGCGCTAACAAACGTGCTTAACGCACATCGCCTCTCAGCTCAGCGTTCTTCAACGGACATGCCATCTTTTCTAAAACAGTATGACACCGGTAATATTACCAGCCAATACCTTGATGCTCTATTAAGTGACTAAAACGGAATTTTGAAAGCAACGGCGAAACTGCTCAACGCACGAACACAAACCAGTCGTTACAAAACCACGCCCACTTTAGGCAAGTCAAAGATAAAAACCACTGCTAATTTAGTGAATAAAGCGCCATCACTTCAGCTAAAACAGCACATGTTTTTTGGATATCTACATCACGTAAGGTTGGATGAACAAGAAACATCAAACTAGTTTCACCTAAATATTTTGCTACTTCGAGGCGTTTTTCAGGAACGAATGACGTGCCAGCAAATGCTTTCTCCAAATATATTTCTGGACAAGCTCCAGCGTAACAAGGTACTCCACGACTTACTATTTCCTGAATAATTGTATCTCTAGATACATTGCTTTTCAGTTTTTCAGGTTTGATGAACAAGTAGCATTTATAATATGAAGAAAGTGTTCCATCAGACTCGATGGGGACTCTAAGCGAACTTATTTTAGATGCCGTTTGTCGTATTTCGTGCGCGTTCGATCTTCTTGTTTCCACCCAAGAAGCCAGTTTACCGAGCTGGATACGGCCAAAAACAGACTGATACTGCAACATCCGACCGTTCGTCCCAAAGCTATCATTTACCCAACTGAACTTGGAAGAATGAACTTTACTCTTAACTATGTTCATCGATTTACCGTGGTCTCTGAACGACCACATGAATCTCCAATAGTCAGTGTTGTTTGTAGTAACCATGCCACCCTCCCCGCCAGTGGTCATAATTTTTTCCTGACAAAACGACCAAGCACCTAAGTGACCTATAGAGCCAACATGTTTCCCTTTATACATCGCCCCATGCGCTTGAGCACAGTCTTCAATCACTATGAGACCCATAGAATTGGCAAGCTACATTATTGGGTCCATGTCTGCGGGAACACCAGCCAAATGAACAACAACAATAGCTTTTGTTCTAGACGTTAAAACTTGTTGAATGGTCTCTGCAGTTAGATTTTGAGTATCGGCATCTACTTCTGCAAAGACCGGTGAGCCTCCAGCTAGGACTACCGATGATGCGGATGCAATGAATGATCGAGGTGTCACTACTACCTCATCTCCAGGCTTTAGTTCGCATGTACGGAGGGCGAAATCTAATGCAACCGTCCCATTAGAAACTGCTAAGGCATGCTTCGTGGAAATATAGGCAGCAAACTCTTCTTCAAAAAGTTGAGTTTCGGTCCCTGTCCAATAGTTTACTTTGTTGGAAAGAACTAGTTCGTATACAGCTCGCGCTTCTTCCTCAGAATAACTAGGCCAAGGTGGAAAAGGAGTGTTCAACATGGGGATTTCGGACTAAGTAGTGTGCCATGAACATGATCGGCTTGATTACAATGATTATACCGGTAGGCGCACTCAATACACAGCAAATTATTGACTAAATTGGGTATTCCGTATTTGATAGACATGCAGGGCGTGCGTTACTTTTTGAATTAGACAAGCGCCAAACAGTATTCGAAAACTCAGCAAATCCCACAACCTGAGAAAATTAGAAATAACTATTGTTCACGCTTCCATCGCATATATACCAATACGCGTTATTGACATTAATCGGAAAAAAATATCCGATACTGATGCTCGAAATATTGAGGATGTGCCACTAGTGCGTGACCTGCAGCCTGGCCGCATTATATATTTAGGCCTGCTGTACTCTAGTGCGATACCGCCTTTTTTTGAAGCACCCGTACAATCGTCATCCAAACTATTTTCAGATCTAGAATAAAACTCTGTTTCTGCAAGTATTCTGTATCGAATGCTACCTTCTCAGGAATTGACAGTTCATCCCGCCCATTTACTTGTGCCCATCCAGTGATGCCCGGCATTACTGTGTGGACGCTCGCCTGTGTGCGCAACTCGATTAGCTCTTCTTGATTAAATAGCGCTGGCCGAGGCCCCACTATACTCATATCACCAGCCAACACGCTCCACAATTGTGGGAGCTCATCCAAACTAAAGCGGCGTAGAAAGCCACCAATGCTGGTGAGATGCACCGTTGGATTTTCGAGTAAATGAGTCGCCACTGCAGGAGTATCGACTTTCATACTACGAAATTTTGGCATCTGAAAAACTTCATTGTGTTGACCAACACGATCTGACCAATAAAGCACAGGACCCTTTGAAGTTATTTTTACCAAAACTGCTACGAAAACCACGATGGGCAGTAATACCAATCCCGCAAACACTACAATAAGAAAATCCAACAACCGTTTAAATTTTTCTGCGTAGATATTATCAGCGGAAATGTTGGTTGAATCCAATGACACAGAATCACTCGAAACAAGCGAAGCGACAGACTCTTCTACTGAGCGAACCGGATGCCAATCAAGTACATCAGTGCATGAGCTGGAATCAACTTCGAGATTTGAAGTCAGTCGATCAATATAGCCACTTCGACCAATCAACTTAGCTCCAATACGCAAAAGCGCCACAGGCACTGGAATCAAGGTGACCCTACAATTCATTTTTTTACCCAGAATTCGTAAAACGTCTGCCGTTGACAGGCTTTTTCCGTCGCTGACATTAAAGGTTTGGCCGGGCGCTTTTGGATGTGAGGCTGTCAGTATCAGAAATTCAACCAAGTTCTCCAGACCAACCAAACTTCTTTGGTTTTGGATAGCACCAAGGGGTAACGGAATACGGCGCTTTACCAATTTGACAAGGAGCTCTAGATTGCCCTTTGCCTTCGGACCGTAGACAAGAGGCGGACGCACAATAACCAACTCTAGACCGGCCTTACGCGAAAGCTCTGCAAGACCTTTCTCCGCTTCTGCTTTGCTATTACCGTAGTCATCCGTTGGCAGCAAAGGACTATCCGGTGTGAAGGGTTGCCCTGGATTTGTGGCATCACCACAAACTTTGATTGTAGAAACGAAAACTAATCGCTGCACCCCAGCATCTATACAAGCCTGGGCGAGCTTTAATGAACCGTTGGTGTTTATACGTTGATAGTTTTCTTTTGATGCATCGCTTGTGCGCATTTGGTGTACGACCGCCGCGCAATGGATGACGGTGTGGACGCTCTGTAGCGCGATTGACCAATCAGTCGAATCATCAATAGTGGGAATGTAGACCACAGACGACGAGGCTTTGACTTCAGGGTCGCGCGTTATAGCACTAACGTCAATTTTTAAAGCTTGTAGCTTGGCAACAAGCGCTTTTCCGACATAGCCTGTTGAACCTGTTACGAGTATCATGCCTGGCTAATTTGGTGTCTTTGTAAATCTACCATCTTGCGTTTTCTATCCAAAGTTATTAGCGATTCCGGAGTGAAATGATCATTTGATTCAACTAAAGCAGGATGCATAATTATACAATGGTGGGAATCATATTTGTTCGGAATTCGAATACGTCGTTGGACGCATCGGCCTGCGTCTTAAATGCAAGCGGTTTGCGTTGTGTAACAACAAAAAGCAGAGATTCTATTCTCCAAATAGTTTACGATTACCTCTGATATAGGCACTTAGCCTAATATTGGCACGATCATCTGCGCCATTAACAGGAAATCCTGTCCACGTAGCGCCTGAGTCATTGCTATGTTCAGCGAAGCCCGTCCA
>JAYJMJ010239086.1:0-38512 GCA_036873875.1 Laminaria ephemera | reverse complement strand
ATCAGTTGACCCCTAAACCAACCGCATTTACCATCGACGGGTAAATCCTTGGATCTTTGTCACCAGCTGGATTTTGTATTTCCGGGCGAATCCGTCGATCTTTTATATAATGACCGGATTTGGCTTTGACGGGTAAATCCTTGGATTCTTTCAACAAGTCGGATTTGGCTTTGACGAATAAACCAGTTGACCCATTAACCAACCGCATTGGCCATCGAAGAGAAAATCGTTGGATCTTTGTCACCAGCTGGGTTTATTCCTTAAAGGGCGGATCCGTCGATCTTTTATGTTGACCGGATTTGGCTTTGACGGGTATATCCTTGGATTCTTTCATCCAGCCGGGTTTGTCTTTGGCGAAAAAAACAGTTGACTCATGAACCAACCGCATTGGTCATCGGGGGTTAAATCGTTGGATCTTTGTCACCAGCTGGCTTTTCTCTTAACCTGGCGAACCCGTCTATCTTCTACAATAACCGGATTTAGCTTCGACGGGTAAATCCTTGTATCATTTCAACCGGCCGGATTCGACGGGTAAATCCTTGGATCTTTGTCACCAGCTGGGGTTTTTCTTCCATGGCCGAATCCGTCGATCTTTTAGAATGACAAGATTTGGCTTTGACGGGTAAATCCTTGGATCCTTTCAACCAGCCGGATTTGCCTTCGACGGGTAAATCAGTTGACCCATGAACCAACCGCATTTGCGATCGACGGGTAAATCTTTGGATCTTGGTCACCAGCTTGGTTTTCCTTCAATAGGCGAATCCCTTGATCTTTAAAAATAATCGGACTTGGCAGCGACGGGTAAATCTTTGGATATTTGTCACCATTGATTGACGAAAGAACCAGTTGACTCATGAACCAACCGCGTTGGCCATCGGGGGTTAAATCGTTGGATCTTTGTCACCAGCTGGCTTTTTTCTTAACCTGGCGAATCAATCTATCTTCTGTAATAACCGGATTTATCTTCGACGGGTAAATCTTTGGATCCTTTCAACAAGCCAGATCTGACGGGTAAACCTTTAGATCTTTGTCACCAGCTGGGTTTGTCTTCAATGGGCGAATCCCTGGATCTTTAAAAATAATCGGATTTGCCAGCGACGGGTAATTCCTTGGATCTTTGTCGCCAGCTGGGTTTTTTCTTTCACGGGCGAATCCGTCTATCGTTTACACTAACCTGATTTGGCTTCCGCGGGTAAATTCATGCATCCTTTGAACCAGCGGGATTTGCCATCGACGGGTAAATCGTTGGATCTTTGTCACCAGCTGGGTTGGTTTTTAACGGGCGAATCCTTCGATCTTTTATATAATGACCGGATTTGGCTTTGGCGGGTAAATCAGTTGACCCCTGAACCAACCGCATTTACCATCGACGGGTAAATCCTTCGATCTTTGTCACCAGCTGGGTTTTATTTACCGGGCTAATCCGTCGATCTTTTTTACAATGACCGGATTTGGCTTTGACGGGTAAATCCTTGGATTTTCTCAACCAGCCGGATTTGGTTTTGGCGAAAATAACAGTTGACTCATGAACCAACCGCATTGGCCATCCAGGGGTAAATCGTTGGATCTTTGTCACCAGCCGGGTTCTTTCTTAAACGAGCGAATCCGTCGATCTTTTACATTAACCGGATTTCGCTTGGGCGGGTAAATCCTTGGATCCTTTCAACCAGCCGGATTCGACTGGTAAATCCTTTGATCTTTGTCACCAGCTGGGTTTTTTCTTCAATCGGCGAATCCCTGGATCTTTAAATATAGTCGGATTTGCCATCGACGGGTAAATCTTTGGATGTTTGTCACCAGCTGTGTTTTTTCTTTCACGGGCGAATCCGTCGATCTTTTATACTAACCGGATCTGGCTTCGGCGGGTAAATGCTTGGATTCTTTGAACCAGCCGGATTTGCCTTCGACGCGTAAATCAGTTGACCCATGAACCAACCGCATATTTGCGATCGACGAGTAAATCCTTGGATCTTTGTCACCAGCTGGGTTTTTTAATTACCGGGCAAATCTGTCGATCTTTTACAATGACCGGATTTGGCTTTGACGGGTATATCCTTGGATTCTTTCAACCAGCCGGGTTTAGGTTCATCGACAGAAAACGTTGACTACTGAACCAACCGCATTGGCCGTCGGGAGTTAAATCGTTGGATCTTTGTCACCAGCTTGCTTTTTTCTTAACCTGGCAAATCCGTCTATCTTCTATGATAACCGGATTTAGCTTCGACGGGTAAATCCTTGGATCCTTTGAACCAGCCGGATTCGACCGGTAAATCCTTGGATCTTTGTTACCAGCTGGCTTTTTTCTTAACCTGGCGAATCCGTCTATCTTCTGTAATAACCGGATTTAGCTTCGACGGGTAAATTATTGGATCCTTTCAACAAGCCAGATTTGAAGGGTAAACCTTTACATCTTTGTCACCAGCTGGATTTTTTCTTCAATGGGCTAATCACTGGATCTTTAGAAATAATTGGATTTGCCAACGACGGGTAATTCCTTGGATGTTTTTCGCCAGCTGGTTTTTTTCTTTCACGGGCGAATCCGTCCATCTTTTGTAATAACCAGATTTGGCTTCGGCGGGTAAATCCTTGGATCCTTTGAACCAGCCGGATTTGCCATCGACGGGTAAATCGTTGGATCTTTGTCACCAGCTGGGTTTGTTTTAATGGGCGAATCCGTCAATGTTTTGTATAATGACCGGATTTGGCTTTGACGCGTAAATCAGTTGACCCCTAAACCAACCGCATTTACCATCGACGGGTAAATCCTTGGATCTTTGTCACCAGCTGGATTTTGTTTTACCGGGCGAATCCGTCGATATTTTATATAATGACCGGATTTGGCTTTGACGGGTATATCCTTGGATTCTTTCAACCAACCGGGTTTGGCTTTGACGAAAAAACAGTTGACTACTGCACCAACCGCATTGGCCATCGGGGGTTAAATCGTTGGATCTTCGTCACCAGCTGACTTTTTTCTTAACCTGGCGAATTCCTCTATCTTCTTCAATAACCGAAAGTAGCTTCGACGGGTAAATCCTTGGATCCCTTCAACCAGCCGGATTCGACGCGTAAATCCTTGGATCTTTGTCACCAGCTGGTTTTTCTCTTAACCTGGCGAATCCGTCGATCTTTTACAAATGTCGGATTTGGCTTTGACGGGTAAATCCGTGGATCCTTTCAACCAGCCGAATTTGACTTGAAAAAACCAGATGACTCATGAACCAACCGCTTTGGACATCGAGGGGTAAATCGTTGGATCTTTGTCACCAACTGAGTTTGTTCTTTAACGGGCGAATCCGTCGACCTTTTATATTGACCGGATTTGGCTTTGACCGGTAAATCCTTGGATTTTTTTAACCAGCCGGATTTGGATTGACGAAAAAACCAGTTGACTCATGAACCAACCGTATTGGCCATCCAGGGGTAAATCGTTGGAACTTTGTCACCAACCGGGTTCTTTCTTGAACGAGTGAATCCGTCGATCTTTTACAATACCGGGATTTAGCCTGGGCGGGTAAATCCTTGGATCCTTTCAACCGCCGAATTCGACGGGTAAATCCTTAGGTCTTTGTCACCAGCTGGGTTTTTTCTTCAATGGGCGAATCCCTGGATCTTCAAAAATCATCGGATTTGCCAGCGACGGGTAATTCTCTGGATCTTTGTCGCCAACTGCGTTTTATTTTTCACGGGCGAATCCGTTGATCTTTTATAATATCCGGATTTGGCTTCGGCGAGTAAATCCTTGGATCCTTTGAACCAGCCGGATTTGCCTTCGACGGGTAAATCAGTTGACCCATGAACCAACCGAATTTGCGATCGACGGGTAAATCCTTGGATCTTTGCCACCGTCTGGTTTTTTCTTTCACGGGTGAATCCTTCGATCTTTTATAAAACCGGGTTTGGCTTCGGCGGGTAAATCCTTGGATCCTTTGAACAAGCCGGATTTGCCTTCGACGGGTAAATCAGTTGACCCATGAACCAACCGCATTGGGCATCGGCGGGTAAATCCTTGGATCTTTGTCACCAGCTGGGTTTTTTCTTTAACGGGCGAATCCGTCGATCTTTTATATAATGACCGGATTTGGCTTTGACGGGTAAGTCCTTGGATTGTTTCAACCAGTCGACTTTGGCTTTGACAAATTAACCAGTTGACCCATGAACCAACCGCATTGGCCGTCGAGGGGAAAATCGTTGGATGTTTGTCACCAGCTGGGTTTATTCTTTTACGGGCGAATCCGTCAATTTTTTATAAAACCGGATTTGGCTTCGGCGGGTAAATCCTTGGATCGTTTGAACCAGCCGGATTTGCCTTCGACGGGTAAATCAGTTCACCCATGAACCAACCGCATTTGGCATCGGCGGGTAAATCCTTGGATCTTTGTCACCAGCTGGGCTTTTTCTTTAACGGGCGAATCCGTCGATCTTTTAAAGAATGACCGGATTTGGCTTTGACGGGTAAATCCTTGGATTCTTTCAACCAGTCGGATTTGGCTTTGACGAAAAAAACAGTTGACCCATGAACCAACCGCATTGGCCATCGAGGGGAACATCGTTGGATATTTGTCACCAACTGGGTTTATGCTTTAACGGGCGAATCCGTCGAACTTTTATATAATGACCGGAATTGGCTTTGACACGTAAATCCTTGGATTGTTTCAACCAGTCGGATTTGGCTTTTACGAAAGAACAAGTTGACCCATGAACCAACCGCATTGGCCATCGAGTGGTTAATCGTTGGATCTTTGTCACCAGCTGGGTTTTTTCTTAAACGGGCGTATCCATCGATCTTTTATGATAACCGGATTTAGCTTCGGCGGGCAAATCCTTGTATCCTTTCAACCAGGCGAAATTGACGGGTAAATCCTTGGATCTTTGTCACCAGCTGGGGTTTTCTTCAATGGGCGAATCCCAGGATCTTCAAAAATAATCAGATTTGCCAGCGACGAGTAAATCTTTGGATCTTTGTCACTAGCTGGGTTTATTATTTCACGGGCGAATCCGTCAATCTTTAATAATAACCGGATTTGGCTTCGACGGGTAAGTGCTTGGATCCTGTCAACCAGCCGAATTTGCCTTCGACGGGTAAAGCAGTTGGCCCATGAAGCAACCGCATTTGCGAGAGACGGGTAAATCCTTGGATCTTTGTCGCCAGCTGGGCTTTTTCTGTAACGGGCGAATCCGTCGATCTTTTATTCTGGCCCGATTTGGCTTCGGCGGGTAAATACTTGGAGTTTTTTCAACCAGACGGATTTCGATTGACGAAAAAAACAGTTCACTCATGAACCAACCGCGTTGGGCATCGACGGGAAAATCCTTGGATCTTTGTCACTAGTCGGGATCGTTCTTAAACGGGCGAATCCGTCGATCATTTACAGTAACCGGAGTGATCTTGGGCGGGTAAATCGTTGGATCCTTTGAACCAGCCGGATTTTCCATCGACGGGTGAATCGTTGGATCTTTGTAACCATCTGGGGTTTTTTTTAACGGGCGAATCCGTCGATCGTTTATATAATGACCGGATTTGGTTTCGACGGGTAAATCAGTTGACCCCTGAACCAACCGCATTTGCCATCGACGGGTACATCGGTGGATCTTTTGTCACCAGCTGGGTTTTGTTTTACCGTGCGAATCCGTCGATCTTTTAAATAATGACCGGATTTGGCTTTGACGGGTAAATCCTTGGAATCTTTCAAGCAGTCCGATTTGGCTCTTGAGAATTAACAAGTTGACCTGTGAACCAACCGCATTGGCCATCGAGGGGAAAATCGTTGGATCTTTGTCACCAGCTGGGTTTATTCTTTAACGGACGAATCCGTCGATCTTTTATAATGACCGGATTTGGCTTTGACGTGTACATCGTTGGAGTTTTTCAACCAGCCGGATTTGGATTGACGAAAAAACCAGTTGACTCATGAACCAACCGCATTGGCCATCGAGGGGTAATTGGTTGGATCTTTGTCACCAGCCGGGTTTTTTCTTAAACGTTCGAATCCGTCGATCTTTTACGATAACCGGATTTAGCTTCGACGGGTAAATCCTTGGATCCTTTCAACCGGCCGGATTCGACGGGTAAATACGTGGATCTTTGTCACCAGCTGGGTTTTTTCTTCAATGGGCGATTCCCCCGATCTTTAAAAGTTGTCGGATTTGGCGGCGACGGGTAAATCTTTGGATCTTTGTCACCAGCTGGGTGTTTTCTTTCACGGGCGAATCCGTCGACCTTTTATGATAACCGGATTTGGCTTCGGCGGGTAAATCCTTGGATCCTTTCAACCAGCCGGATTTGCCTTCGACGGGTTTATCGGTTGACCCATGAACCAACCGCATTTGGCATCGACGGGAAAATCCTTGGATCTTTGTCACCGTCTGGTTTTCTTTAACGGGCAAATCCGTCGATCTTTTATAATGACCGCATTTGGCTTTGATGGGTATATCTTTGGATCTTTCAACCAGTCGGGTTTGGCTTTGACGAAAAACACAGGTGACTACTGAACCAACCGCATTGGCCATCGGGTGGTAAATCGTTGGAATTTTGTCATCAGCCAGGGTTTTTCTTCAACGGGCGAAACCGTCTATCTATTATAATAACCGGATATAGCTTGGGCGGGTATATCCTTGAATCCTTTTAACCAGCCGGATTCGACGGGTAAATCCTTAGATTTTTGTCTCCAGCTGGGTTTTTTCTTTAACGGGCGAATGCGTCGATCTTTTACAATTACCGGAGTTGGCTTTGACGGGTATATCCTTGGAATCTTTCAACCAGCCGGATTTGCCTTCGACGGGTAAATCAGTTGATCCCTGAACCAACCGCATTTGCCATCGACGGGTAAATCCTTGGATCTTTGTGGGTTTTGTTTTACTGGGCGAATCCGTCGATCTTTCATATAATGGACGGAGTTGGCTTTGACGGGTAAATCCTTGCATTCTTTCATCCAGACGGATTTGGCTTTGACGAAAAAACCAGTTGACCCATGAACCAACCGCATTGGCCATCGAGGGGAAAATCGTTGGATCTTTGTCAGCAGCTGGGTTTATTCTTTAACGGGCGAATCCGTCCAACATTTGTATAATGATCGGATTTGGCTTTAACGGGTATATCCTTGGATTCTTTCAACCAGTCGGATTTGGCTTTGTCGAAAGAACCAGTTGACCCATGAACCAACCTCATTGGCCATCGAGGGGTAAATCGTTGGATCTTTGTCACCAGCTGGATTTTTTCTTAACCTGGGGAATCTGTCTATCTTCTGTAATAACCGGATTTAGCTTCAACGGGTAAATCCTTGGATCCTTTCAACCAACCAGATTCGACGGGTAAATCCTTGGATCGTTTATCAATGGATTTAGCTTCAACGGGTAAATCCTTGGATCCTTTCAACCGGCCAGATTCAACGCGTAAATCGTTGGATCTTTGTCACCAGCTGCGTTTTTTCTTTAACGGGCGAATCCGACGATCTTTCACAATGACCGGATTTGTCTTTGACGGGTAAATCCGTGGATTTTTTCAACCAGCGGATTTAGATTGACGAAAAAATCAGTATACTCATGAACCAACCGCATTGGCCATCGAGGGTTAAATCGTTGGAACTTTCTCACCAGCCAGTGTTTTCTTAATCGGACGAATCCGTCGATCTTTTATACTAACCGGATTTAGCTTGGACGGGTAAATCCTTGGATCCTTTCAACCAGCCGAATTCGACCTGTAAATCCTTAGGTCTTTGTCACCAGCTGGGTTTTTTCTTCAATGGGCGAATCCCTGGATCTTTAATAATGATCGGATTTGCCTGCGACGGGCAATTACTTGGATCTTTCTCGCCAGCTGGGTTTTTTTTTTCACGGGTGAATCCGTCGATCTTGTATAATAGCCGGATTTGGTTTCGGCGGGTACATCCTTGGATCCTTTGAACCAGCCGGATTTGCCTTCGACGGGTAAATCAGCTGACCCATGAACCAACCGAATTTGGCATCGACGAGTAAATCCTTGGATCTTTGTCACCAGCTGGGTTTTCCCTTAACGGGCGAATGCGTCGATCTTATGCAATAACCGGAGTTGGCTTTGACGGGTATATCCTTGGATTCTTTCAACCGGCCGGATTTGCCTTAGACAGGTAAATCAGTTGACCCCTGAGCCAACCGCATTTGCCATCGACGGGTAAATCCTTGGGATCTTTGTGACCAGCTGGGCTTTTTCTTTTACGGGCGAATCCGTCGAATTTTTATAGAATGACCGGATTTGGCTTTGACGGGTATATTTTTGGATTGTTTCAACCAGTCGGATTTGGCTTTGACGAATTAACCAGTTGACCCGTGAACCAACCGCATTGGCCATCAAAGAGTATATCCTTGGATCTTTGTCACTATCTGAGTTTTTTCTTAAACGGGCGAATCCGTCGATCTTTTATGATAACCGGATTTAGCTTGGACGGGTAAATCCTTGGATCCTTTCAACAAGCCGGATTCGACGGGTAAACCCTTGGGTCTTTGTCACCAGCTGGGGTTTTCGTCAATGGGCTTCTCCCTGGATCTTAAAAAACAATCGGAGTTGCCAGCGATGGGTAAACCCTTGGATCTTCGTCGCCGGGTGGGATGTTGTCGTTCACGGGCGAATCCGTCGATATTTTATTGTATCCGGATTTGGCTTCGGCGGGTAAATCCTTGGATCCTTTCAACCAGCCGGATTTGCATTCAACTGGTAAATCATATCACCCATGAACCAACCGCATTTGCCATCGACGGGTAAATCCTTGGATCTTTGTCACCAGCTGGGTTTTTTCTTTAACGGGCGATTCCGTCGATCTTTTAGACATTACCGGATTTTGCTTCGGCGGGTAAATCCTTGGATCCTTTCAACCAGCCGGATTCGACGGGTAAATGCTTGGGCCTGTGTCACCAGCTCGGTGTTTCGTCGATGGGCTTATCACTGGATCTTTAAAAATAATCGGATTTCCCAGCGATGGGTAAGTCCTTGGATCTTGGGTCACCGGGTGGGTGTTTTCTTTCACGGGCGAATCCTTCGATCTTTTATAATAACCGGATTTGGCTTGGACGGGTAAATCCTTGGATCCTTTCAACCAGCCGGATTGGACGGACAAATCCTTGAATCTTTGTCACCAGGTGGATTTTTCATCAATGGGCTTTTGCCTGGATCTTAAAATAATCGGAGTTGCCAGCGATGGGTAAATCCTTGGATCTTCGTCGCCGGGTGGGCTTTTTCTTTCACGGGCGAATCCATCGATGTTTCACAGTAACAGGATTTGGCTTCGGCGGGTAAATCCTTGGACCCTTTCAACAGGTCGGATTTGCATTGGACGGGTAAATCATATCACCCATGAACCAAACGCATTTGCCAACGACGGGTAAATCCTTGGATCTTTGTCACCAGCCGGGTTTTTTCTTTAACGGGCGAATCCGTCGATCTTTTATACTAACCGGATTTGACTTCGGCGGGCAAATCCTTGGATCCTTTCAACCAGCCGGATTCGACCGGTAAATGCTTTGGCCTTTGTCACCAGCTAGATTTTTCGTCAGTGGGCTTATCACTGGATCTTTAAAAATAATCGAATTTGCCAGCGATGTAAATCCTTGGATCTTGGTCACCGGGTGGGTTTTTCTTTCACGGGCAAATCCTTCGATCTTTTATAATAACCGGATTTGGCTTCGGCGGGTAAATCCTTGGATCCTTTCAACCAGCCGGATTGGACGGGTAAATGCTTGGATCTTTGTCACCAACTGGGTGTTTCTTCAATGGGGGAATCCCTGGATGTTTTAAAATAGTCGGATTTGCCGGCGACAGGTAAATCCTTGGATCTTTGTCACCAGCTGGGCATTTTCGTTAACGGGCGAATCCGCCGATCTTTTATGCTAACCGGAGTTGGCTTTGACGGCAAATCCTTTGCTTCGTTCAACCAGCAGGATTTGCCTTCAACGGGTAAATCAGTTGACCCCTGAACCAACCGCATTTGCCATCGACGGGTAAATCCTTGGATCTTTGTCACCAGCTGGGTTTTTCTTTACTGGGCGAATCTATCGAACGTTTTTATAATGACCGGATTTGGCATTGATGGGTAAATGCTTGGATTCTTTCAACCAGTCGGATTTGGCTTTGACGAAAAAAACAGTTGACCCATGAACCAACGGCATTGGCCATCGAGGGGTACATCGTTGGATCTTTGTCACCAGCTGAGGTTTTTTTTAACGGGCGAATCCGTCGATCTTTTATGATAGCCGGATTTAACTTCGGCGGGTAAATCCTTGGATGCTTTCAACCAGCTGGATTCGATGGGTAAATCCTTGGATCTTTGTCACCAGCTGGGTTTTTCATCAATGGGCTTATCCCTGGGTCTTTAAATATGTCGGATTTGCTGGCAAACAAATAAGTAAATAAAATCCTTGGATCTTGGTCACCAGCTGGGTTTGTTCTTTCAGGGGCGAATCCGTCGATCTTTTATACGAACCGGATTTGGCTTCGATGGGTAAATCCTTGGATTCCTTCAACCAGCCGGATTTGCATTCGATGGGTAAATCAGTTAACCCATCAACCAACCGCATTGGACATCGACAGGTAATTCGTTGGATCTTTGTCACCCGCTCGATTTTTCTTTAACGGGCGAATCCGTCGATCTTTCATAATAACCGGATTTGGGTTTGACGGGTAAATCCTTGGATTCTTTCAACCAACCGGATTTGCCTTTGACGATAAACCGGTTTACCCATGAACCAACCGCATTTGTCGTCGACGGGTAAATCCTTGGATCTTTCTCACCAGCTGGGGTTTTTAGTTAACGGGCGAATCCGTCGATCTTTTGTTTTAACTGGATTTGGCTTTGGCGGATAAATTCGTGGATCCTTTCAACCAGCCGGATATGCCTTCGACGGGTAAACGAGTGGACCCATGAACCAACGGCATTTGCGATCGACAGGCTAATCGTTGGATCTTTTTCACTAGCTGTATTTTTTCTAAAACGAGCTAATCCGTCGATCTTCTATACTAACCGGATTTGGCTTTGACGGGTAAATCCTTGGACTCTTTCAACCAGCCGGATTTTCCTTTGACGAATAAACCAGTTGACCCATGAACCAACCGCATTTGCCATCGACGGGTATCTCCTTGGATCTTTATCACCAGCTGGGGTTATCTTTAACCGGCGAATCCGTCGATATTTTAGAATTACCGGATTTGGCTTTGACGAGTAAATCCTTATGTTCTTTCAACCAGCCGGATTTGCCTTTGACGAATAAACCAGTTAACCCATGAACCAACCGCATTGGCCATCGACGGATATATCGTGGGATCTTTCTCTCCAGCTGGGGTTTTTCTTAAACGGGCGAATCCGTCGATCTTTTAGACTAACCGGATTTGGCTTTGACGGGTAAATCCTTGGATTATTTCAATCAGCCGGATTTGCCTTCGACGAATAATGCAATTGGCCCATGAACCAACCGCATTGGCCATCGACGGGTAAATCCTTGGATCTTTGTTTTTTTTATTTATCGGGAGAATCCGTCGATCTGGTAAAATAACCAGATCTGGCTTCGGTGGGTACATCCTTGGATCCTTTCAACAGGCCGGATTTGGCTTTGACCCATGCAACCGCATTTGTCCTCGACGGGTAAATTCTTGTATCTTTCTCACCAGTTGGGGTTTTTATAACGGGCGAATCGGTCGATCTTTTACACTAACCGGATTTGGCTTTGACAGGGAAATCCTTGGATTATTTCAGCCAGCCGGAATTGCCTTTGACGAATAAACCAGTTGACCCATGAACCAACCGGATTTGGCTTTGATGGGTAAATTCTTGGATCTTTTTCACCAGCTGGGTTTTTTCTTAAACAGGCGAATCCGTCATTTTTTTATGATAACCGGATTTGGCTTTGACAGGTAAATCGTTGGATTCTTTCAACCAGCCTGATTTTCCTTTGAAGAATAAACCAGTTGACCCATGAACCAACCGCATTTGCGATCGACGGGTAAATCCTTGGATCTTTGTCACAAGCTCGGTTTTTTCTTTAACGGGCGAATCCGTTGATCTTTTGTACTAATCAGATTTGATTTTGACGAGTAAATCCTTGGATTCTTTCAACCAGCCGGATTTGGCTGCGATGAATATACCAGTCGACCCATGAACCAACCGCATTGGCCATCGAGGGGTAAGTTGTTGGATCTTTGTCACCAGCGGGGTTTTTTCTTAAACGGGCGAATCCGTCGATCTTTTACAATAATCGGATTTAGCTTCGGCGGGTAAATCCTTGGACCCTTTCAACCAGCCGCATTCGACGGGTAAATCCTTGGATCTTTGTCACCAGCTGGGTTTTTTCTAACGGGGGAATCCGTCCATCTTTTATAATAACCGGATTTGGCTTTGACGGGTAAATCCTTGGATTATTTTGACCAGCCGGATTTGCCTTCGACGGGTAAACCGGTTCACCCATGAACCAACCGCATTGGCCCCCGACGGGTGAAATCTTCGATATTTGTCACCAGCTGGGTTTTTTCTTTAACGGGCGTATCCGTCGATCTTTTACAATAACCGGATTTGGCTTTGACGGGTAAATCCTTGGATTCTTTCAACCAGCCGGATTTGCCTTCCACAGGTAAATCGGTTGACCCATGAACCAACCGTAATTACCATCGATGGGTAAACCTTTGGAACGTTGTCACCAGCTGGGGTTTTTCTTTAACGGGCGAATCCGTCGATCATTTATACGAACAGGATTTGGCTTTGAGGTGTAAATCCTTAGATTCTTTCAACCAGCCGGATATGGCTTTGACGAATATACCAGTTGACCCATGAACCAACCGCATTGGTCATCGACGGGTAAATCCTGGGATCTTTGTCACCAGCTGGGGTTTTTCGTAAACGGGCGAACCCGTCGATCTATTATACTAACTGGATTTGGCTTTGACAGGTACATCCTTGGATCCTTTCAACCAGCCGGATTTGCCTTCGACGGGTAAATCAGTTGACCCATGAACCAACCGCATTGACCATCGAAGGGTTAATCTTTGGATCTTTGTCACCAGCTGGGCGTTTTCTTCAACGGGCGAATCCTTTGATCTTTTATAATAACCGCATTTGGCTTTGACGGGTAAATCCTTGGATCCTTTCAACCAGCCGGATTTGGCTTTCACGAATAATCCAGTTGACCCATGAAGCAACCGCATTTGCCATCGACGGGTAAAATCTTGGATCATTGTCATCACCTGGGTTTTTTCTTTAACGGGCGAATCCGTCGATATTTTACAACAACCGGATTTGGCTTTGACGGGTAAATCCTTGGATTCTTTTAACCAGCCAGATTTGCCTTCGACGGCTAAACCGGTTGACCCATGAACCAGTTGCATTGGCCATCGAAGGGTAAATCCTTGGGTCTTTGTCACTAGTTGGGTTTTTTCTTAAACGGGCAAATCCGTCGATCTTTGATAAGAACCGGATTTGACTTTGACGGGTAAATCTTTGGATTCTTTCAACCAGCCGGATATGGCTTTGACGGGTACACCAGTTGACCCATGAACCAACCGCATTTGGCTTTGATGGGTGAATCCTTGGATCTTTTTCACCAGCTGGGTTTTTTCTTTAACGGGCGAATCCGTCAATATTTTATTATTACCGGATTTGGCTTTGACGGGGAAATCCTTGGATTCTTGCAACCAGTCGGATTTAGCTGTGACGAATAAACCAGTTGACCCATGATTCAACCGCATTTGCCATCGAGGGGTAAACCCTTGGATCTTTGTCACTAGCTGGGCTTTTTTTTTCTTGAACAGGCGAATCCGTCTTTTTTTTTTCAACTAACCGGATTTAGCGTTGACGGGTAAATCCTTGGATTCTTTCAATCAGCCGGATCTAGCTGCGATGAATATACCAGTCGACCCATGAACCAACCGCATTTGCCATTGACCGGTAAATCCTTGGATCTTTGTCACCAGCTGGGTTTGTTCTTGAACCGGCGAATCCGTCTATCTTTAATAAGAGCCGGATTTTACTTTGACGGGTAAATGTTTAGGTTCTTTCAACCAGCCGGATTTGCCTTTGACGGTAAACCAGTTGACCCATGAACCAATCGCATTTGCCATTGACGGGTAAATCCTTGCATCTTTCTCACCAGCTGGGTTTTTTCTTCAACGGGCGAATCAGTCGATCTTTAATAAATCCGGAATTGACTTTGACGGGTAACTCTCTGGATTCTTTCAACCAGCCGGATTCGCCTTTGACGGGCAAACCAGCTGAGCCATGAACCCACCGGATTTGGATTTGATGCGTAAATCCTTGGATCTTTGTCACCAGCTGGGTTTTTTCTTAAACAGGCGAGTCCGTCAATCTTTTATGATAACCGGATTTGGCTTTGACGGGTAAATCGTTGGATTCTTTCAACCAGCGGGATTTTCCCTTAACGAATAAACCAGTTGACCCATGAACCAACCGCATATGCGATCGACGGGTAAATCCTTGGATCTTTGTCACAAGCTCGGTTTTTTCTATAACGGGCGAATCCGTCGATCTTTTGTACCACTAACCGGACTTGGCTTTGACGAGTAAATCCTTGGATTCTTTCAACAAGCCGGATTTGGCTGTGATGAATATACCAGTTGACCCATAAACCAACCGCATTTAACCGGGTTTGACGTTGACGGGTAAATCCTTGGATTCTTTCATCCAGCCGGATTTGGCCACGATGAATATACCAGTCGACCCATGAACCAACCGCATTGGCCATCGCGGGGTAAATTGTTGGATCTTTGTCAACAGCTGGGTTTTTTCTTAAACGGGCGAAGCCGTCGATCTTTTACAACAATCGGATTTAGCTTCGGCGGGTAAATCCTTGGACCCTTTCAACCAGCCGGCTTCGACGGGTAAATCCTTGGATCTTTGTCACCAGCTGGGTTTTTTCTTGAACGGGCGAATCCGTCGATCTTTTATAATAACCGGATTTGGCTTTGACGGGAAAATCCTTGGATTCTTTCAACCAGTCGGGTAGGGCTTTGACAAAAAAACCTGTTGACTACTGAACCAACCGCATTGGCCAACGGGGGTTAAATCGTTGGATCGTTTTCACCAGGTGGCGTTTTTCTTAACCTGGTGAATCCTCGTATCCTTTCAACCAAACGGATTCGACGGGTAAATCCTTGGATCTTTGTCACCAGCTGGGTTTTTTCTTCAATGGGCGAATCCGTCGATCTTTTATACTGACCGGATTTGGCTTTGACGAGTAAATCCGTGGATTCTTTCAACCAGCCGGATTTGGCTTGACGAAAAAAACAGATGACTCATGAACCAACCGCATTGGCCATCGAGGTGTAAATCGTTGGATTTTTGTCACCAGCTGGCTTTCTTCTATAACGGGCGAATCCGTCGATGTATGAGAATGACCGGATTTGGCTTTGACGGGTGAATCTTTAGATTTTTTCAACCAGCCGGATTTGGATTGACGAAAAAAACAGTTGACTACTGAACCAACCGCATTGGCCATCGAGGGGTAAATCTTTGGATCTTTGTCACCAGCCGGGTTCTTTCTTAAACGGGCATCCGTCGATCTTTTACAATAACCGGATTTCGCGTGGGCGGGTAAATCCTTGGATCCTTTCAACCAGCCCGATTCGACGGGTTAATCCTTAGGTCTTTGTCACCAGGTGGGTTTTTCTTCAATGGGCGAATCCCTGGATCTTTAAAAATAATCGGATTTGCCAGCGACGGGTATTTCCTTTGATCTTTATCGCTAGCTGGGTTTTTTCTTTCACGGGCGAATCCGTCTATCTTTTATACTAACCGGATTTGGCTTCGGCGAGAAACTCCTTGGTTCCTTTCAACCAGCCGGATTTGTCATCGACGGGTATATCGTTGAATTTTTGTAAACAGCTGGGTTTTTCTTTAACGGGCGAATCCGTCGATCTTTTATATAATGACCGGATTTGGCTTTGACGGTTAAATCAGTTGACCCCTGAAACAACTGCATTTGCCATCGACGGGTAAATCCTTGGATCTTTGTCACCAGCTGTGTTTTGTTTTACCGGGCGAATCCGTCGATCTTTTATACAATGACCTGATTTGGCTTTGACGAGTAAATCCTTATATTCTTTCAACTAGTCGGATTTGGCTTTGACGAATAAACCAGTTGACCCATGAACCAACCGCATTGGCCATCGAGGGGGAAATCGTTGGATCTTTGTCACCAGCTGGGTTTATTCTTTAACGGGCGAACCCGTCGATCTTTTTGAATGACCTAATTTGGCTTTTGACGGGTTAATCCGTAGATTTTCTCAACCAGCCGGATTTGGATTGACGAAAAACCCAGTTGACTCATGAACTAACCCCATTGGCCATCGAGGGGTAAATCGTTGGATCTTTGTCACCAGCTGGGTTTTTTCTAGCTAGTTTTTTCTTTCACGGGCGATTCCGTTGATCTTTTATTCTAACCGGATTTGGCTTCGGCGGGTAAATCCTTGGATCCTTTCAACCAGCCGGATTCGACGGGTTAATCCTTAGATCTATGTCACCAGCTGAGTTTTTCTTTCACGGGCGTATCCATTAATCATATATAGTAACCGGATTTGGCTTGGGCGGGTAAGTCCTTGGATCCTTTCAACCAGCCCGATTTGCCTTCGACGTTTAAATCAGTTGACCCATGAACCAACCGCATGCGATCAACGGATAACTCCTTGGATCCTTGTCACCAGCTGGGTTTTTTCTTTAACGGGCGAATCCGTCGATCCTTTATACTGACCGCATTTGGCTTTGACGGGTAAATCCTTGGATTCTTTCAACCAGCCGGGTTTGGCTTTGACGAAAAAAACAGTTTACTACTGAACCAACCGCATTGACCATCCGGGGTTAAATCGTTGGATCTTTGTCACCAGCTGGCTTTCTTCTTCACCTCGCGAATCCGTGTATCTTCTACAATAACCGGATTTAGCGTCGACGGGTAAATCCTTGAATCCTTCTTCCAGCCGGATTCGACGAGTTAATCCGTAGATCTTTGTCACCAGTTGGGATTTTTCTTCAATGGGCGAATCCCTAGATCTTTACAAATAATCCGATTTGCCAGCGACGGGTAATTCCTTGGATCTTTGTCGCCAGCTGGGTTTTTTCTTTCACGGGCGGATCCGTCGATCTTTTATAACTACCGGATTTGGCTTCGGCGGGTAAATCCTTGGATCCTTTGAACCAGCCGGGTTTGCCATCGACGGGTAAATCGTTGGAGCTTTGTCACCAGCTGGGCTTTTTTTAACGGGCGAATCCGTCGATCGTTTAAATAATGACCGGATTTGGCTTTGACGGTTAAATCCGTTGACCCATGAACCAACCGGATTTGCCATCGACGGGTAAATCCTTGGATCTTTGTCACCAGCTGGGTCTTTTTTACGTGGCTAATCCGTCGATCTTTTATACAATGACCGGATTTAGCTTTCACGGTTAAATCCTTAGATTTTTTTAACAAGCCGGGTTTGGCTTGGACAAAAAAAACAGTTGACCCATGAACCAACCGCATTGGCCATCGAGGGGAAAATCGTTGGATCTTTGTCACCAGCCGGGTTCTTTCTTAAACGGGTGAATCCATCGATCTTTTACAATAACCGGATTTCGCTTGGGCGGGTAAATCCTTGGATCTTTTCAACCAGCCGGATTGGACGCGTAAATCCTTGGATCTTTGTCACCGGCTGGGGTTTTTCTTCAATGGGCGAATCCCAGGATCTTTAGAAATAATCGGATTTGCCAGCGACGTGTAATTCCTTGGGTCTTGGGTTTTTCTTTCACGGGCGAATCCGTTGATCTTTTATTCTAACCGGATTTGGCTTCGGCGGGTAAATCCTTGGATCTTTTCAACCAACCGGGTTTGGGTTTGGCTTTGACGAAAAATACAGTCGACTACTAAACCAACCGCGTTGGCCATCCGGGGTTAAATCGTTGCATCTTTGTCACCAGCTGGCTTTTTTCTTCACCTGGCGAATCCGTGTATCTTCTACACTAACCAGATTACGCGTCGACGGGTAAATCCTTAGATCCTTTCAACCAGCCCGATTCGACTGGGTAATCCTTAGATCTTTGTCACCCACCTGGGGTTTTTCTTCAATGGGCGAATCCCAAGAACTTATAAAAATAATCGGATTTGCCAGCGACGGGTAATTCCCTGGATCTTTGTCGCCAGCTGGGTTTTTTCTTTCACGAGCGAATCCGTCGATCTTTTATAATAACCGGATTTGGCTTCGGCGGGTAAATCCCTGGATCCTTTGAACCAGCCGGGTTTGCCATCGACGGGTCAATCGTTGGAGCTTTGTCACCAGCTTCGCTTTTTCTAACGGGCGAATCCGTCGATCTTTTATATATTGACCGGATTTGTCTTTGACGTGTAAATCAGTTGACCCATGAACCAATCGCATTTGCCATCGACGGGTAAATCCTTAGATCTTTGTCACCAGGTGGGTTATTTGTTCAGGGCTAATCCGTCGATCTTTTATACAATGACCGGATTTAGCTGTGACGCGTAAATCCTTAGATTTTTTTAACCCGCCGGGTTTGGCTTTGACAAAAAAAACAGTTGACTCATGAACCACCCGCATTGGCCATCGAGGGGAAATCGTTGGATCTTTGTCACCAGCCGGGTTCTTTCTTAAACGGGCGAATCCGTCGATCATTTACAATAACCGGATTTCAGTTGGGCGGGTAAATCCTTGGATCCTTTCTACCAGCCGGATTCGACGGTTAAATCTTTGGATCTTTGTCACCAGCTGGGTTTTTTCTTCAATGGACGAATCCCAGGATCTTTAAAACTAATCGGATTTGCCAGCGACGGGTAATTCCTTGGATCTTTATCGCCAGCTGGGTATTTTCTTTCACGGACGAATCCGTCGATCTTTTATACTAACCAGATTTGAATCCGGCGGGTAAATCCCTGGATCCTTTGAACCAGCCGGGTTTGGGTTTGGCTTTGACGAAAAATACAGTTGACTACTGAACCAACCGCATTGGCCATCCGGGGTTAAATCGTTGCATCTTTGTCACCAGCTGGCTTTTTTCTCCACCTGGCGAATCCGTGTATCTTCTACACTAACCAGATTACGCGTCGACGGGTAAATCCTTGGATCCTTTCAACCAGCCGGATTCGACTGGGTAATCCTTAGATCTTTGTCACCCACCTGGGGTTTTTCTTCAATGGGCGAATCCCAAGAACTTATAAAAATAATCGGATTTGCCAGCGACGGGTAATTCCCTGGATCTTTGTCGCCAGCTGGGTTTTTTCTTTCACGAGCGAATCCGTCGATCTTTTATAATAACCGGATTTGGCTTCGGCGGGTAAATCCCTGGATCCTTTGAACCAGCCGGGTTTGCCATCGACGGGTCAATCGTTGGAGCTTTGTCACCAGCTTCGCTTTTTCTAACGGGCGAATCCGTCGATCTTTTATATATTGACCGGATTTGTCTTTGACGTGTAAATCAGTTGACCCATGAACCAATCGCATTTGCCATCGACGGGTAAATCCTTGGATCTTTGTCACCAGCTGGGGCATTTTTACGGGGCTAATCCGTCGATCGTTTATACAATGACCGGATTTAGCTGTGACGCGTATATCCTTAGATTTTTTGAACCAGCCCGGTTTGGCTTTGACAAACAAATACAGTTGACTCATGAACCAACCGCATTGGCCATCGAGGGAAAATCGTTGGATCTTTGTCACCAGCCGGGTTCTTTGTTAAACGGGCGAATCCGTCGATCTTTTACAATAACCGGATTTCAGTTGGGCGGGTAAATCCTTGGATCCTTTCAACCAGCCGGATTCGACGGGTAAATCCTTGGATCTTTGTCACCGTCTGGGTTTGTTCTTCAATGGGCGAATCCCAGTATCTTTAAAAATAATCGGATTTGCCAGCGACGGGTGTTTCCTTGGATCTTTGTCGCCAGCTGGGTTTTTTCTTTCACGGGCGAATCCGTCGACCTTTTATTATAACCGGATTTAGCTTCGGCGGGTAAATCCTTGGATTCTTTCAACCAGCTGGGTTTGGGTTTGGCTTTGACGAAAAAAACAGTTGACTACTGAACCAACCGCATTGGCCATCCGGGGATAAATCGTTGGATCTTTGTCACCAACTGGGTTTTTTCTTCACCTGGCGAATCCGTGTACCTCCTACAATAGCCGGATTTATCGTCGACGGGTAAATCCTTGGATCCATTCAACCAGCCGGATTCGAGGGGTTAATCCTTAGATCTTTGTCACCAGCTGTGTTTATTCTTCAATGGGCGAATCCCTGGATCTTTACAAATAATCGGATTTGCCAGCGACGGGTAATTCCTTGGATCTTTGTCGCCAGCTGGGTTTTTTCTTTCACGAGCGAATCCGTCGATCATTTATAATAAACGGATTTGGCTTCGGCGGGTAAATCCTTGGATCCTTTGAACCAGCCGGGTTTGCCAACGACGGGTAAATCGTTGGAGCTTTGTCACCAGCAGGGCTTTTTTTAACGGGCGAATCCGTCGATCTTTTATATAATGACCGGATTTGGCTTTGACACGTAAATCAGTTGACCCATGAACCGACCGCATTTGCCATCGACGGGTAAATCCTTGGATCTTTATCACCAGCTGGGGTTTTTTTACAGGGCTAATCCGTCGATCTTTTATGCAATGACCGGATTTAGCTTTGACGGGTAAATCCTTAGATTTTTTCAATCAGCCGGGTTTGGCTTTGACAAAAAAAACAGTTGACTCATGAACCAACCGTATTGGCCATCGAGGGGAAAATCGTTGGATCTTTGTCACCAGCCGGGTTCTTTCTTAAACGGGCGAATCCGTCGATCTTTTACAATAACCGGATTTCGCTTGGGCGGGTAAATCCTTCGATCTTTTCAACCAGCCGGATTGGACGCGTAACTCCTTGGATCTTTGTCACCAGCTGGGTTTCTTCTTCAATAGGCGAATCCCAGGATCTTTAGAAATAATCGGATTTGCCAGCGACGGGTAATTCCTTGGATCTTTGTCGCCAGCTGGGTTTTTATTTCACGGGCAAATCCGTCGATCTTTTATTATAACCGGATTTGGCTTCGGCGGGTAAATCCTTAGATCGTTTCAACCAGCTGGGTTTGGGTTTGGCTTTGGCGAAAAATACAGTTGACTACTGAACCAACCGCATTGGGCATCCGGGGTAAAATCGTTGGATCTTTGTCACCAGCTGGCTTTTTTCTTCACCTGGTGAATCCGTGTATCTTCTACACTAACCGGATTTAGCGTCGACGGGTAAATCCTTGGATCCCTTCAACCAGCCGGATTCGACTGGTTAATCCTTAGATCTTTGTCACCAGCTGTGTTTTTTCTTCAACGGGCGAATCCCTGAATCTTTACAAATAATCGGATTTGCCAGCAACGGGTAATTCCTTGGATCTTTGTCGCCAGCTGGGTTTATTTTTTCACCGGCGAATCCGTCGATCTTTTATAATAACCGGATTTGGCTTCGGCGGGTAAATCCTTGGATCCTTTGAACCAGCCGGCTTTGCCATCGACGGGTAAATCGTTGGAGCTTTGTCACCAGCTGGGCTTTTTCTAGCGGGTAAATCCTTAGATTTTTTCAACCAGCCGAGTTTGGCTTTGACAAAAAAACAGTTGACTCATGAACCAACCGCATTGGCCATCGAGGGAAAATCGTTGGATCTTTGTCACCAGCCGGGTTCTTTCTTAAACGGGCGAATCCGTCAATCTTTTACACTAACCCGATTTCGCTTGGGCGGGTAAATCCTTGGATCCTTTCAACCAGCCGGATTCGACAGGTAAATCCTTGATCTTTGTCACCGGCTGGGTTTTTTCTTCAATGGGCGAATGCCAGGATCTTAAAAATTTATCGGGTTTGCCAGCGACGGGTAATTCCTTGGATCTTTGTCGCCAGCTGGGTTTTTTCTTTCACGGGCGAATCCGCCGATCTTTTATTGTAACCGGATTTGGCTTCGGCGGGTAAATCCTTGGATCCTTTCAACCAGTCGGATTTGCCTCCGACGTGTAAATCAGTTGACCCATGAACCAACAGCATTTGCGATCAACGGATAAATCCTCGCATCTTTGTCACCAGCTGGGTTTATTCTTTAAAGAGCGAATCCGTCGATCTTATGGAATGACCGGATTCGGCTTTGACGGGTAAATCCTTAGATTTTCTCAACCAGCCGGATTTGGATTGACGAAAAGCCCAGTTTACTCATGAACTAATCGCATTGGCCATCGAGGGGTAAATCGTTGGATCTTTGGCACCAGCCGGGTTTTTTCTGAAACGGGCGAATCTTTCGATCTTTCAGAATAACCGGATTTAGCTTCGGCGGGTAAATCCTTGGATCTTTTCAACCAGCCGGATTCGACGGGTAAATCGTTAGACATTTGTCACCAGCTGGGTTTTTCTTCAATGGGCGAATCCCTGAATCTTTAAAAATAATCGGATTTGACAGCGACGGGTAAATCCTTAGATCTTTGTCACCAGCTGGGTTTTTCGTTTAAGGGCGAATCCGTCGATCATTTACAATAACCGGATTTGGCTTCGGCGGGCAAATCCTTGGATTCTTTCAACCAGCCGGATTTGCCTTCGACGGGTAAATCAGTTGACCCATGAACCAACCGCGTTGGCCATCGAGGGTTCATCGTTGGAACTTTGTCACCAGCCGGGTTCTTTCTTAAACCGGCGAATCCGTCGATCGTTTACAATAACCGGATTTCGCGTGGGCGGGTAAATCCTTGGATCCTTTCAACCAGCCGGGTTGGCTTTGACGAAAAAAACAGTTGACTACTGAACCAACCGCATGGGCCATCCGGGGTAAATCGTTGGATCTTTGTGACCAGCTGGCTTTTTTCGTCACCTGGCGAATCCGTCTATCTTCTATAATAACCGGATTTAGCTTCGACGGTAAATCCTTGGATCCTTTCAACCAGCCGGATTCGACGAGTTAATCCTTAGATCTTTGTCACCAGCTGGGTTTTTTCTTGAATGGGCGAATCCCTGGATCTTTACAATTATTCGGATTTGCCAGCGACGGGTAATTCCTTGGATTTTTGTCGCCAGCTGGGTTTTTTCTTTCACGGGCGAATCCGTCGATCTTTTATGATAACCGGATTTGGCTTCGGCGGGTAACTCCTTGGATCCTTTGAATCAGCCGGGTTTGCAATCGACAGGTAAATCGTTGGATCTTTGTCACCAGCTGGGTTTTTTTTAACGGGCGAATCCGTCGATCTTTTATAGAATGACCGGATTTGGCTTTGACGGGTAAATCAGTTGACCCCTGAACCAATCGCATTTGCCATCGACGGGTAAATCCTTGGATCTTTGTCACCAGCTGGGTTTTGTTTTACAGGGCTAATCCGTTGATATCTTATACAATGACCGGATTTAGCTTTGACGGGGAAATCCTTGGAGTTTTTTCAACCAGCCGGATTTGGCTTAGACAAAAAAAACAGTTCACTCATGAACCAACCGCATTGGCCATCGAGGGGAAATTCGTTGGATCTTTGTCACCAGCGGGGTTCTTTCTTAAACGGGCGAATCCGTCGATCTTTTACACTAACCGGATTTCGCTTGGGCGGGTAAATCCTTGGATCCTTTCAACCAGCCGGATTGGACGGGTAAATCCTTGGTTCTTTGTCACTGGCTGGGTTGTTTCTTCAAAAAGCGAATTCCTGGATCTTTTAAATAATAGGATTTGCCAGCGACGGGTATTTCCTTGGATCTTTGTCGCCAGCTGGGTTTTTCTTTCTCGGGCGAATCCGTCGATCTTTTATACTAGCCGGATTTGGCTTCGGCGGGTAAATCCTTGGATCCTTTTACCAGCCGGATTTGCCATCGACGGGTAAATCGTTGGATCTTTGCCACCAGCTGGGTTTTTCATTAACGGGCGAATCTGTCGATTTTTTGTAATGACCGGGTTTGGCTTTGACGGGTAAATGCTTGGATTTTTTCAACAAGCCGGATTTGGATTGACGAAAAAAACAGTTGACCCATGAACCAACCGCGTTGGCCATCGGGGGAAAATTCGTTGGATCTTTGTCACCAGCTTGGTTTATTCTTTAGCGGGCGAATCCATCGATCTTTTATAATGACCAGATTTGGCTTTGACGGGTAAAATATTTGTATTTTTTCAACCTGCCGGATTTGGATTGACGAAAACACCAGTTGACTCATGAACCAACCGTATTGGCCATCGAGGGGTAAATCGTTGGAACTTTGTCACCAGCCGGGTTCTTTCTTAAACTGGCGAATCCGTCCATCTTTTGCAATGACCGGATTTCGCGTGTGCGGGTAAATCCTTGGATCCTTTCAACCAGCCGGATTCTACGGGCAAATCATTAGATCTTTGTCACCAGCTGGGTTTTTTCTTCAATGGGCGAATCCCTGGATCTTTAAATATAATCGGATTTGCCAGCGACGGGTAATTCCTTGGATCCTTGTCATCAGTTGGGTGTTTCCTTTCACGGGTGAATGCGTCGATCTTTTACAATAACCGGAGTTGCATTTGACGGGTATATCCTTGGATTCTTTCAACCAGCCGGATTTTCCTTCGACGCGTAAATCAGTTGACCCATGAACCAACCGCATTTGCGATCCACGGGTAAATCCTTGCATCTTTGTCACCAGCTGGGATTTTTGTTTTAACGGGCGAATCCGTCGATCTTTTAAACTGACTGGATTTGGCTTTGACGGGTATATCCTTGGATTCTTTCAACCAGCCGGGTTTGGCTTTGAAGAAAAAAATAGTTGACTACTGAACCAACCGCATTGGCCATCGGAGATTAAAATTTTGGATCTTTGTCACCAACTGGCTTTTTTCTTAACATGGCGAATCCGTCTATCTTCTATAATAACCGGATTTAGTTTAGACGGGTATATCCTTGGACCCTTTCAACCAGACGGATTCGACGGATAATTCCTTGGATCTTTGTCACCAGCTGGGGTTTTTCTTCAATGGCCGAATCCGTCGATCTTTTCTACTGACCGGATTTGGCTTTGACGGGTAAATCCGTGGATTGTTTCAACCAGCCGGATATGGCTTGACCAAAAAACCAGATGACTCATGAACCAAACGCGTTGGCCATCAAGGGGTGAATCGTTGGATCTTTTTCACCAGCTGGGTTTTTTCTTTGACGGGCGAATCCGTTGATCTTTTATAATGACCGGATTTGGCTTTGATGGCTGAATCCATTCAACCAGCCGGATTTGGATTGACGAAAAAACCCGTTTACTCATGCACCAACCGCGTTGGCCATCTTGGAGTAATTCGTTGGATCTTTGTCACCAGCTGGGTTTCTTCCTCGTTGGGGGAATCCCTGGATCTTTAAAAATAATCGTATTTGCCAGCGACGGGTAATTCTTTAGACTTTTGTCGCCAGCTGGGTTTTTTCATAACCGGGCGAATCCGTCGATCTTTTAGAATAACCGGATTTGGCTTCGGCGGGTAAATCCTTGGATCCTTTGAACCTGCAGGATTTGCCTTCGACGGGTAAATCAGTTGACCCATGAACCAACCGCATTTGCGATCGACGGGCAAATCCTTAGATCTTTGTCACCAACGGGGTTTTTCCTTTAACGGGCGAATCCGTCGATCTTTTACAATAACCGGAGTTGGATTTGACGGGTATATCCTTGGATTCTTTCAACCAGCCGGATTTGCCTTCGACGGGTAAATCAGTTGACCCATGAACCAACCGCATTTGCGATCGTCGGGTAAATCCTTGGATCTTTGTCACCAGCTGGGTTTTATCTTGAACGGGCGAATCCGTCGATCTTTTATACTGATCGGATTTGGCTTTGACATGTATATCCTTGGATTCTTTCAACCAGCCGGGTTTGGCTTTGACGAACAAAACAGTTGACTACTGAACCAACCGCATTGGCCGTCGGGGGATATATCGTTGGATCTTTGTCACCAGATGGCTTTTTTCTTTACCTAGCGAATCCCTCCATCTTCTATAATAACCGTATTTTGCTTCCACGGGTAAATCCTTGGATCCTTTCAACCAGCCGGATTCGACGGGTAAATCCTTGGATCTTTGTCACCAGCTGAGGTTTCTTCAATGGGCGAATCCGTCGATCTTTTATACTAACCGGATTTTGGCTTTTGGCGGGTAAGTCCGCGGATTGTTTCAACCAGCCGGATTTGACTTGACCAAAACCCCAGATAACTCATGAACCAACCACATTTGCCATCGAGGGGTAAATCGTTGGATCTTTGTCACCGGCTGTGTTTTTTCTTTAACAGGCGAATCCGTCGATCTTTTATAATGACCGGATTTGGCTTTGACGGGTAAATCCTTGGATTTTTTCAACCAGCCGGATTTGGATTGACGAAAAAGCCAGTTGACTCATGAACCAACCGCATTGGCCATCGAGGGGTAAATCGTTGGATCTCTGTCACCAGCCGGGTTTTTTCTTAAACGGGCGAATCCGTCGATCTTTTATATAATGACTGGATTTCCCTTTGACGGGTATATCCTTGGATTGTTTCAACCAGTGGGATTTGGCTTTGACGAGAACACCAGTTGACCCATGAACCAACCGCATTTGGCATCGACGGGTGAATCCTTGGATCTTTGTCACCAGGTGGGTTTTTTCTTTATCGGGCGAATCCGTCGATCTTTTACAATGACCGGATTTGGATTTGAAGGGTATATCCTTGGATTCTTTCAACCAGCCGGGTTTGGCTTGGACGAAAAAAACAGTTGACTGCTGAACCAACCGCATTGGCCATCGGGGGTTAAATCGTTGGATCTTTGTCACCAGCAGGCTTTTTTCTTTACCTGGCGAATCCGTCTAGTCTCTATAACACCCGGATTTAGCTTCGATGGGTAAATCCTTGGATCCTTTCAACCAGCCGGATTCGACGGGTAAATCTTTGGCTCTTTGTCGCCAGCTCGGGATGTTTTTTAATGGGCGAATCCCTGGATTTTAAAAATAATCGGGTTTTCAAGCGACGGGTAAATCCTTGTATCGTTGTCACCTGCTGGGTTTTTTCTTTCACGGGCGAATCCGTCGATCTTTTATAATGACCGGATTTGGCTTCGGCGGGTAAATCCTTGGAACCTTGCAACCAGCCGGATTTGCCTTCAACGGGTAAATCAGTTGACCCATGAATCAACCGCATTTGGCATCTTCGGGTAAATCCTTGGATCTTTGTCACCAGCTGGTTTTTTTCTTCACGCGCGAATCCGTCGATCTTTTGCAATGACCGGATTTGGCTTTGACGGGTATATCCTTAGATTCTTTCAACCATTCAGATTTCGCTTTGTCTAAAGAACCAGTTGATCCATGAACCAACCGCATTGGCCATCGGTGGATAAATCGTTGGATCTTTTGTCACCAGCTGGATTTTTCTCAAACGGGCGAATCCGTCGATCTTTTATGATAACCGGATTTAGCTTCGACGGGTAAATCCTTGGATCTTTTCAACCAGCCGGATTCGACGGGTAAATCTTTGGATCTTTGTCACCAGCTGAGGTTTTCTTCAATGGGCGAATCCCTGGATCTATAAAAATATTCGCCTTTGCCAGCGACGGGTAAATTCTTGGATATTTTTTACCAGCTGGGTTTTTTCTTTCACGGGAAAATCCGTCGATCTTTTATTGTAACCGGATTTGTCTTCGGCGGGTAAATCCTTGGATCCTTTCAACCGGCCGGATTTGCCTTCGACAGGTAAATCAGTTGACCGATGAACCAACCGCATTAGGCATCGACGAGTTTGACCCATGAACCAACCGCATTAGGCATCGACGAGTAAATCCTTGGATCTTTGTCGCCAGCTGGGTTTTTTCGTTAACGGGCGAATCCGTCGAACTTAAATATAATGACCGGATTTGGCTTTGCCGGGTATATCCTTGGATTGTTTCAACCAGTCGGGTTTGGCTTTGACGAAAAAAACAGTTGACCCATGAACCAACCGCATTGGCCATCCAGGGGTAAATCATTGGATCTCTGTCACCCGCTTGGTTTTTTCTTTAACGGGCGAATCCGTCGATCTTTTATGATAACCGGATTTACCTTCGACGGGTAACTCCTTGGATCCTTTCAACCAGCCTGATTCGACGGGTAAATCCTTAGAGTTTTGTCACCAGCTGGGTTTTTCTTCAATGGGCGACTCCCTGGATCTTTAAAAATAATCGGATTTGCCAGCGGCGGGTAAATCCTTGGATATTTGTATCTTTGTCACCAGCTGGATTTTTTCTTTCACCGGCGAATGCGTCGATTTTTAATTACAACCAGATTTGGCTTCGGCGGGTAAATCCTTAGATCCATTCAATCAGCCGAATTTATCTTCGACGGGTAAATCAGTTGACCCATGAACCAACCGCATTTGCCATCGATGGTTAATTCCTTGAATCTTTTGTCACCAGCTGGGTATTTTCTTTAACAGGCGAGTCCGTCGATCTTTTATTCCAACCGGAGTTGGCTTTGGCGGGAAATCCTTGGATTCTTTCAACCAGCCGGATTTGCCTTCCACGGGTAAATCGGTTGACCCCTGAACCAACCGCATTTGCCATCGACGGGTAAATGTTTGGATCTTTGTCACCAGCTGGGGTTTTCTCTTATTTGCCATCGACGGGTAAATCCTTGGATCTTTGTCACCAGCTGGGTTTTTCTTTACCGAGCGAATCCGTCGAACTTTTGTAGAATGACCGCATTTGGCTTTGACGGGTAAATGCCTGGATTCTTTCAACCAGTTTGGATTTGGCTTTGACGAAAAGACCAGTTGACCCATGAACCAACCGCGTTGGCCATCGAGGGGTGAATCGTTGGATCTTTGTCACCAGCTGGGTTTTTTCTTTAACGGGCGAATACGTGGGATCTTTTAGGATAACCGGATCTAGCTTCGGCGGGTAAATCCTTGGATCCTTCCAACCAGCCGGATTCGATGGGTAAATCCTTAGATCTTTGTCACCAGCCGGGTTTTTCATCAATGGGCTTATCCCTGAATCTTTATAAATAATCGGATTTGCCAGCGATGGGTAAATCCTTGCATCTTGGTCGCCGGGTGGCATTTTCCTTTCACGGGCCAATCCGTCGATATTTTATAATGACAGGATTTGGCTTCGGCTGGTAAATCCTTGGATCCTTTCAACCAGACGGATTTGCCTTCGACGGGTGAATCAGTTCACCCATGAACCAACCGCATTTGCCATCGACCGGTAAATCCTTGGATCTTTTTCACCAGGTGGGTTTTTTCTTTCACGGGCGAATCCGTCGATCTTTTATACTAACCGGATTTGGCTTCGGCGGGTAAATCCTTGGATCCTTTCAGCCAGCCGGATTCGACGGGTAGATGCCTGGATCTTTGTCTCCAGCTGGGTTATAATCTTTAATGGGCGAACCCGTGGATCTTTGAAATTTATCGGATTTTGCCAGCGACGGCTAAATGCTTGAATCTTTGTAACAAACGGGTTTTTTTCTTTCACCGGCGAATCCGTCGATCTTTGATAACAACCGGATTTGGGTTTGACGCGTAAATCCTTGGATCCTTTCGACCAGCCGGATTTGCCGTCGACGGGTAAATCAGGTGACCCATGAACTAACCGCATTTGCCATCGACCGGTAATTCCTTTGATCTTTCTCACCAGCTCGGGTTTTTCTGTAACAGGCGAATACGTCGATCTTTTATACTAGCCGGATTTGGCTTTGGCGCGTAAACCATTGGAATCTTTCAACCAGCCGGATTTGCCTTCGACGAATGAACCGGTTGACCCGTGAACCAACCGGATTTGCCATCGACGGGTAAATCCTTGTATCTTTGTCACCAGCTGGGTTTTTTCTTCAACGGGCGAATCCGTCGATCTTTTAGAATTACCGGATTTGGCTTTGACGGATAAATCCTTGCATTCTTTCAACCAGCCGGATTTGGCTTTGACGAAAAACACAGTTGACCCATGAAGCAGCCGCATTGGTCATCGACGAATAAATCCTTGGATCTTTGTCACCAGCTGGGTTTTTTCTTAAACGGGCGAATCCGTCGAGACTTATATTAACCGGATTTGGCTTCGGCGCCTAAATGCTCGGATTGTTTCAATCAGCCGGATTCCACGGGTAAATCCTTAGATCTTTGTCACCAGCTAGGTTTTTTCTGTAACGGGCGCATCCGTGGATCTTTTATGGTAATCGGATTTGCCAGCGACAGGTAAATCCTTAGATCTTTGTCACCCGCTGGGTTTTTTTTTCATTGAATACACTAGTTGACGCATGAACCAACCGCATTTGCCATCGACAGGTAAACCCTTGGATCTTTCTCACCAGCTGGATTGTTTTTTAACAGGTAGATCTGTCGATCTTTTAAAACAACCGGATTTGGCTTTGACGGGTAAATCCTTGAACCTTTAAACCAGCCGGAGTTGGCTTTGTCGAATGAACCAGTTGACCTATGATCTAACCGCATTGGACATCGACGGGTAAATTCTTGTACCTTTGTCACCAGCTGGAATTTTTCTTTAACCGGCGAATCCGTGGATCTTTTGTGATAATCGGATTTGCCAACGTCGGGTAAATCCTTGGATCTTTGTCCATCTGGGTTTTTTGTTTTACCGGCGAATCCGTGGATGTTTTATAATAATCAGATTTGCCAGCGACGGGTAAATCTGTGGATCTTTATCACCAGCTGGGTTATTTCGTCATTGAATACACCAGTTGGCCCATGAACCAACCGCATTTGCCATCGACAGGTAAATCATTGGATCTTTGTCACCAGCTGTGCTTTTCTTTAACTGGTGAATCCGTCGATCTTTCACAATAACCGGATTTGGCTTTGACGGGTAAATCCTTGGATTCTTTCAACCAGCCGGATTTGCCTTTGACGAGTAAATCAGCTGACCGATGAACCAACCGCATTTGCCATCGACGGGTAGGTCGTTAGATCTTTGTCGCCAGCTTGGGTTTTTTTTTATCGGTCGAATGCGTCGATCTTTTATTTTAACCGGATTTGGCTTTGACGGGTAAATCCTTGGATTCTTTCAACCAACCGGATTTGCCTTTGACGAATAAACCGGTTTACCCATAAACCAACCGCATTTGTCATCGACAGTTAAATCCTTGGATCTTTCTCACCAGCTGGGGTTTTTAGTTAACGGGCGAACCCGTCGATCTTTTATCTTAAACGGATTTGGCTTTGACGGGTAAATTATTGGATCCTTTCAACCGGCCGGATTTGCCTTCGACGGGTAAATGAGTGGACCCATGAACCAACCGCATTTGCGATCGACAGGTAAATCCTTGGATCTTTTTCACCAGCCGGTTTTTTTCTTTAACGAGCTAATCCGTCGATCTTCTATACTAACCGGATTTGGATTTGACGGGTAAATCCTTGGATTTTTTCAACGAGCCGGATTTTGCTTTGACGAATAAACCAGTTGAACAATGAACCAACCGCGTTGGCCATCGACGGGTACGTTCTTCGATCTTTGTCACCAGCTGGGTTTTGTCTTTAACGGGCGAATCCGTCAATCTTTCATAATAACCGGATTTGGTTTTGACGGGTAAATCCTTGGGTTCTTTCAACCAGCCTGACTTGCCTTTGACGAATGAACCGGTTAACCCATGAACCAACCGCATTGGCTATCGACGGGTAAATCCTTGGATCTTTGTCACCAGCTGGGTTTTTTCTTAAACGGGCGAATCCGTCGATTTTTGAAAATAACCTGATTTGGCTTTGACGGGTAAATCCTTGGAATCTTTCAACCAGCCGGATTTTCCTTTGACAAATAATCCAGTTGGCCCATGAACCAACCCCATTTGCCATCGACGGGTAAATTACTGGATCTTTGTCACCAGCCGGTTTTTCTCTTTAATAGGCGAATCCGTCGATCTTTCAGAATAACCAGATCTGGGTTCGACGTGTACATCCTTGGATCCTTTCAACCAGCCGGATTTGGCTTTGACGAGTAAACCAGTTGACCGAAACCAGTTGACCCATGAACCAACCGCATTTGCCATCGACGGGTAAGTTATTGTATCTTTGTCACCAGCTGGAGTTTTCTTTAACGGGCGAATCCGTCGATCTTTTGTAATAACCAGATCTGGCTTTGGCGGGTAGATCCTTGGATCCTTTCAACCAGAGGGATTTGGCTTTGACGAATAAACCAGTTGACCCATGAACCAACCACATTTGCCATCGACGGCTAAATCCTTGGATCTTTCTCACCAGCTGGGTTTTTTCTTTAACGGGCGAATCCGTCGATCAGTTAGAATAATCAGATCTGGCTTTGACGAGTAAATCCTTGGATTCGTTCAACCAGCCGGATTTGGCTTGGACGAATAAACCAGTTGACCCATGAACCAACCGCATTGGCCATCGACGGGTAAATCGTTGGATCTTTGTCACCAGGTGGATTTTTCTTTAACGGGAAAATCCGTCGATCTTTCATAATAACCGGATTTGGCTTTGACGGGTAAATCCTTGGATTCTTTCAACCAACCGGATTTGCCTTTGACGAGTAAATGAGTTGACCCATGAACCAACCGCATTTGCCATCGACGGGTAAATCCTTGGATCTTTCGTCGCCAGCTTGGGTTTTTATTTATCGGTCGAATGCGTCGATTTTTTATACTAACCGGATTTGGCTTTGACGGGTAAATCCTTGGATTCTTTCGACCAACCGGATTTGCCTTTGACGAATAAACCCTGTTTACCCATGAACCAACCGCATTTGTCATCGACGGTTAAATCCTTGGATCGTTGTCACCAGCTGGGGTTTTTAGTCACGGCTGATTCCGTCGATCTTTTATTTTAAACGGATTTGGCTTTGGCGGGTAAATCCGTGGATTTGGCGGGTAAATCCGTGGATCCTTTCAACCCGCCGGATATACCTTCGACGGGTAAACGAGTGGACCCATAAACCAACCGCATTTGCGATCGACAAGTAAATCCTTGGATCTTTTTCACCACCTGTTTTTTTTCTAAAACGGGCTAATCCGTCGATCTTCTGTACTAACCGGATTTGGCTTTGACGGGTAAATCCTTGGATTCTTTCAACGAGCCAGATTTTGCTTTGACGAATAAACCAGTTGACCCATGAACCAACCTCATTTGCCATCGACGGGTAAACACTTGGATCTTTGTCACCAGCTGGGTTTTTTCTTTGATTGGCGAATCCGTCAATTTTTTAGAATAGCCGGATTTGGCTTTGACGGGTAAATCCTTGGGTTCTTTCAACCAGCCGGATTTGGCTTTGACGGGTAAATCCTTGGGTTCTTTCAACCAGCCGGATTTGCCTTTGAGGAATTAACCAGTTAACCCATGAGTCAATCGCATTGGCCATCGACGGGTAAATCCTTGGATCTTTCTCTCCAGGTGGGCTTTTTCTTAAACGGGCGAATCCATCGATCTTTGAAAATGACCGGATTTGGCCTTGACGGGTAAATCCTTGGATTCTTTCAATCAGCCGGATTTGCCTTTGACGAATAATGCAGTTGGCCCATAAACCAACCGCATTTGCCATCGACGGGTAAATTCTTGTATCCTTGTCACAGCTGGTTTTTTTCTTTATCGGGCGAATCCGTCGATCTTTTGTAATAACCAGATCTGGCTTCGGCGGGTACATCCTTGGATCCTTTCAACCAGCCGGATTTGGCTTTGACCCATGAACCAACCGCAGTTGCCATCGACGGGTAAATTCTTGAATCTTTGTCACCAGCTGACTTTTTCTTTAACGGGCGAATCCGTCGATCTTTTGTATTAACCACGTCTGGCTTTGGCGGGTATATGCTTGGATCCTTTCAACCAGCCGGATTTGCCTTTCTCGAATAAACCAGTTGACCCTTGAACCAACCGCATTGCCATCGATGGGTAAATTCTTGGATCTTTGTCACCAGCCGGGTTTTTTCCTTCACGGGCGAATCCGTCGATCTGTCATAATAACCGGATTTGGCTTTAACGGGTATATCCTTGGATTCTTTCACCCAGCCGGTTTTGCCTTCGACGGGTAAATCAATTGACCCATTATAGCCAACCGCATTTGCCATCGACGGGTACATTCTAGGATATTTTTCACCAGCTGGATTTTTTCTTTAACGGGCGAATCCGTTGATCTTTTATAATAACCGGATTTGACTTTGACGGGTGAATCCTTGAATCCTTTCAACCAGCAAGATTTGCCTTCGACGGTTAAATCAGTGGACCCATGAACCAACCGCGTTTGCTATCGACGAGTACATCCTTGGATCGTTGTCAGCAGCTGTTTTTTTTTTCTTTAACGAACGAATCCGTCGATCTTTTATAATAACCAGATCTGGCTTGGGCGGGTAAATCCTTGGATCCTTTCAACCAGCCGGATTTGGCTTCGACGGGTAAATCCGTTGACCCATGAACCAACCGCATTAGCCATCGACGGGTAAATCCTTGGATCTTTTTCACCAGCTGGATTTTTCTTTAACGGGCGAATCCGTCGGTCTTTTATAATAACCAGATATGTCTTCGGCTGGTAAATCCTTGGATTCTTTCAACCAGCCGGATTTGGCTTTGACGAATAAACCAGTTGACCCACGAACCAACCGCATTTGCCATCGACGGTTGAATCCTTGGATCTTTCTCACCAGCTGGGTTTTTTCTTTAACGGGCGAATCCGTCGATCTTTAATAATAACCGCATTTGGCTTTGACGGGTAAATCCTTGGATTCTTTCAACCACCAGGATTTGCCTTTGACAGGGATATCAGTTGATCCATTACACTACCCGGACTTTCCCTCGCCGGGTATCTCCTTGGATCTTTGTTACCAGCTAAATTTTTCTGTCACGGGTGAATCCGTTGATCGTTGTAAGCAACCCGATTTGGCTCTGACGGGTAAATCCTTGGATCCGACTTTGAACTTGCCATATTTGTTTTTGTCCGGAAAATCAAGTCATCCATTGAACCAATTGGACTTGCGCTTGACGGGTGTAAATCCTTGATATATTTGTCACCAGCTGGATTTTTCTTTTTCGGGCGAATCCATCGATTTTTTAGACTAACAGGATTTGGCTTTGACGGGTACATCCTTGGATCCTTTAAACCAGCCGGATTTGCCTTCGGCGGGTAAATCAGTTGACCCATGAACCAACTGTATTTGCCATTGACGGGTAAATCCTTGGATCTTTGTCACCAGCTGGATTTTTCTTTATCGGGCGAATCCGTCGATCTTTTTGAACAACCCGATTTGGCTTGGACGGGTAAATCCTTGGATTCTTTCAACCAGCCGGATTTGCCTTTGACTGGTAAATCAGTTTATGAACCAACTGCATTGTTTTGCCATCGACGCGTAAAATCCTTGTACTTTGTAGGCAGCCACATTTTCCTTTAGCGGGTACATCCGTCGATCTTATATAATAGCCGAATCTGAATTGGACGGGTAAATCCTTTGACCCTTTATACCAGCCGGATTTGCCTTCGATGAGTAATAAACCAGTTGACCCATTTACTAACCGTATTTGTCATCGACGGTGAATCCTTGGACTTTTCTTTGTCAGCTAGATTTTTCTTTCACGGGTAATTAGTCGATTTTTTAAGCAACCCGATTTCGGCTGTGACGGATAAGTCCTTGGATCCCTTGAACCAGCCAGATTTGTGGGAAAATCTGGTGATCCATTACACCGATCGGACTTGCGCTTGACGGGTAAAATGCTTGGATCTTTGTCACCAGCTGGAATTTTCTTTGACGGACGAATCCGTCGAATTTTAAAAGCAACCGGATTTGGCTTTGAGTAATATTTCCTTGGATCCTTTAGATCAGTCAGATTTTGTGTTTGACGGAAAATCGATTGACCCATGAACCAACCGCATCTGCCATCGATGGATAAATCCATGGACCTTTGTCACCAGCTGGAATTGTCTTTACGGGTGAATCCGTTGATCTTTTGTATGTATAGTACGATTTGGCTTTGACGGGTAAGCCCTTGAATCCTTTGAAAAAGCCAGATTTGTGTTTGTGTGGGAAATCAGGTGATCTATTATATTAAACCAATAGGACTTGACATCGACGGGTAAATCCTTGGATGTTTGTCACCAGTTGGATTTCTCTTTAACGGGTGAATTCGTTGTTCTTTTTAAGCACAACCTGATTTGGCTTGGACGGGTAAACCCTTGGACAAAAACCAGGTGATCCATTAGACCAATCGGACTTGCAGCTGACGGGTAAGGCCTTGGGTGCTTGTCACCTACCGGATTTTTCTTTGACAGATGAATCCGTCGAATTTTGAAGAAGCCGGATTCGGCTTTTGCGACTGTTTCTTTGGATCCTTTCAACCAGCCGGATTTTGGTATGTATGACGAGTAAATCCGTTGATCGTTTCAACCCACCGGATTTGGCTTTGCCGGGCAAATCCTTGGATCCTTTGAACCGGCCGGTTTTGCTATTGACGGGTAAATTGTTGGATCTTCGAAGCCAGCCAGATTTGCGTTTGACCGGTGAATCAGGTGATCAATCACTCTAACCTCATTTGCCATCGACGGGCAGAAATCCTTGGATCTTTTCATGCCGGATTTGCCTTTAACGGGCTAATCAGTTCGTAGATTAAACTATTAATAACTGGGTTTGTCATCAACGGGTAAATCTTTAGGTGTATGCAACCAACCGGGTTTCCCTTCGACGGGTAAATCCATTGATCTTGTAAGCAACGGGATATGCCATTGACGGGAAAATTTCCTTGGATCCTTTCAACAAGCCGGATGTGCCTTTGACCGGTACATCGGTTGATCCATTTACTTAACCAGATTTGCCCTCTACGGGTAAATCCTGCGATCTTTGAAACCAACTATCCAACTGGATTTGGCTTCGACGGGTAAATCCGTTGACGTTTTAAACAAACTGGATTTGGCTTTGACAAGTATGTCCTTGGATCCTTTAGTCAAGCCAGGTTCGCCTTAGAGGGTTAAATCCGTTAATCTGTGAACTTAACTGGACCTGTCATCGACGGGTGCGTCTTTAGATCTTTGTAACCACCGGACTTCCGTTTGACGGGTAAATCCGTTGATTTGCTATGCAGCCAGATTTATCATCGACGACGTGAAAATCCTTGGATCCTTCGAACCAGCCGGATTTGCGTTTGGTGGGTTAACCAGGTGATCATTCGAATGAAACTCATTTCCCATCGACGGTTCAAAATCGTTTGATCTTTTGATCAAGCCAGATTTTTTTATTCTACTACTGCTGCTGCTGTTGTTGCTGCTGTAGAGCTTGGCTTTCCGCCGGAGGCGTTACTGGAGAGGGGAGAGCAAGCGGCGGGGGTGCTGCTCGGCCTGGACGCTGAGAACTTGGGTGGCTTGCTGGCCAAGGGGGACCTTTGCAGGTGATTTGTGTTGTATTCGGTAAACAGCGATCAGTAATCGGTAATGGTGATCTGTAATCGGTATTCACAAACGGTAATTGGTGATCGGTAGTCGGTGATCGGTAATCAGCCTGGACACTGAGAACTTCGGCGGCCTTCTCACCAAGGAGACTTTTGCAGGTGTTCGGTACATAGCGTACTCGGTAAACAGTGATCAGTAATCGGTATTCGGTAATCATGAGCGGTTTGCTTGCCGGCTAAGGGGGACCTTGCCAGGTGATCGGTATCGTATTCGGTAATCGGTGATCGGTTTTCGATAATCGGTGGTGGTGATCGGTAATAACGAGCGGTAATTGGTGATCGGTAGTCGGTGATCGGTAGTCGTTCAACGATAATCGGTAATTGGTAATCGATTATCGGTATTCTGTAATCATGAGCGGTATTCGGCTTGCTGACGAAGGGAGGCCTTTGCAGGTGATTGGTTGTCGGTAAACGGTGATTGGTAATCGGTGATGGTGATCTGTAATCGGTGATCGGAAATCACTGGGCGATAATTGGTGATCAATAATCGGAAATCGGCGATCGGTAATCGGTACTCGGTAATCGGTAATCGGTAATCGGTATTCGTTGATCGGCGATCGGTAATCGGTTATGGTGATCGGTGATAGGTAGTCGATGGTCGGTAATCGATTCGTAGTCGGTTGTCGGTGATCCGTGATCGGTAATAGGTGATCAGTAATCAGTGATGAGTGATCGGTAATCGGTAGTACGTGGTGATGGTAATGTTGATGGTGGTGATGATCATGAATGTCGTGAGTATCTTGAATATCTGGGTATCTGAATATCTTATCAATGTATCAGAAATCTTGATTTTCTCGAACATGTCGGACGTCTGGCAAGGTTACGAGCAAGAGCTGTCATGCTGTCGGGCGCCGGGACGCAGCAGGAAGGCTATTGGCGGGACGAGTCCGCCCGGTGGTTTGCGAGGGCTGTTGCCGGTTCTCCTCAAGATGCCGTGGCATTAACAGCTGCGGGGGAAGGGTCGCTAGAGTACGGCAGGTACGTGCAGACAAACAGACAGGCCCACGGACGGACGGACAGACAGACAGACTGACAGACAGATAGATAAGACAGACGGACAGACAGACAGACAGACGGGCATGCAAGCAGGCGGACGTACATACATACAAATGGGTAATGACACTTATACTCCGTATATATATGTATACGTATATTTGTCAAATTCGCCTCTGTTTTCGCACATATCTCTTCGTACGCGCACTTTTAGCCAAAAA
>JAYJMJ010238978.1:0-15395 GCA_036873875.1 Laminaria ephemera | reverse complement strand
AGAGGCGTGTTTTACAGCGTCGTTGCCAACCGACACCAACCCCGTACAAGGGGGCACGTAGCGGGGGGAGGGGGGGTAGAGTCAGGGCGCATCCATTTCCGACGGACGAGGGTCCTCACCTGAGGAAGCTCTACCCCATACCTTCACAGTCCCCTTTCGTGTTTTATTATTGTTAAGCACAAATGGAGTTCCAATGATGTTGGGTATAGTTCCTTAGTTGATGAGCCCCGCCAATCCGAAACGTTATTGGCCAAACCGCGCCATCCCTGCCGTAGCACACGTCGACTACAACAGCGGCAACATCTGTAGGCCTGGTGGCAGACAACAACGACGACAGCGGCAACGACTACAGTACGACCACGACATGGCCATGCCGGCGATGGACAACGAGACTAATGGCGAGCGGCCAAACAGCAAACACAACACACGACCAAGGTCATGGTATAGGGGGAGTACAACAATGTATCGTTCCGAGTCGGCGTAACAATCACTTTGATGGCGGCGTACTAAATTCTGAGGAACGAAAGCTAATTACCTGCATAGCAATAGGGTAGGCACTCGCGCGAGTGGTTCTCGGCTACTGAAATTAACGGCCCTAACAGGTACCCCCCCGCCCTCTATGGGGTTGTTACCAGTTGGCAATGACGCTGTAAAATACGCTTCTCACTACGCGAGCTAGACAACCATGGTACCGTCTTTTTTTCTTCGTTTTTATGTTTTGGCGGTACCCGAGATGGTGGTCGAGTTAGATCATATTGTGGGGGGGGGGGAACCCTAACTCCGCGCAAGGGGGATGATATCACGTAGTGTGATTATTTTTTAAGGCAACCAAGAGGTTGTTACAAAGTGTACATATTGCTGTCTCTGGACGTGGCCACACCAGAAAACACACCAAGTTACTCGACGCTGTCATCCACATGCAAGAAAGTACGCATAAGGTGCCAAAGTCCGCCTGACGAGTGGTTCTTAGCAGGATGCAGCTCACTCTTTATGCGACTCGCCGAACACCTCACGCTTCGTGTTTGGTGCACGCGATATCTGCCAGGTAGGTGAAACCCCGACGTGCTTCGTCTCGGTGTTGTAGAGATGCGAGGGCAACCATACGACTACGGCCGTGCATGAAATGAGTACACCCCCTGCCGAAGCCTTAGCCACACATCCCTATCCAAGGACTCGTGCTAGGATGGAGGGGCACCCTAATATTCTGAGGCTCCTCGTGTGAAGCAGGTCACACCGAACCAACCCAAAGGCTGACTTCGATCAAAATACGAAAGTGCAGCCCGATGAGCAATCCCATGGCCTAGGAAAACCGCGAATATTATTTTTAAATGACATTGGGTAGTTTTGGGTAGTTTTTCAGTTGAAAAGCCCCGTCGGTCGGGACAAAAAACGGCCAAAGAGTGCTACCCCTATCGTACAACAAATTCAAGACACCACGCAGATCACCCCAGGACTAACCTTTGTTCGCCTGAGGCTCTCGAAGAGTCCCCATTTCCATCTCGACCTCCAGACCCCATGCCCCTCGCGTCGGAGTCTTTCCACTCCTTCGCGGATTCCAAGGTGTTAGTCCGTCCGTAGCCTTCGGTCAGAGGCGTGTAGTAGTGCCGATACTGGTCCTCGGTAGATTCCATAGCTTTGCAGTACCAGAAGAAAGCCTTGTCGATAAACGATTGGATGCGGAGATCCCCGTCCTTTTCTCTGCTCGCGAACGTAAAGGCCACCTAAAACGGTGTGATATCGCGGATACGTCGTGTGGCCGCGGGTTGCACTTCGCGTTTTATACGGCGCAGGGGGAGTAGTGGTTATCCGTGCTTGTTTAACACAGACACCTAGGTTGTGATATCGAAACGTCATGAGTTTGCGGTAGCTTTGTCGATGAAATATCAATATTCGATGTGGAGATCCCCGTCCGGTTCACTGCTCGCGAACATGAACGCCACCTGAAACGGTTTTATAATCGCGGAGGCGTCGTGTGCCCGGGGGGTGTCTTTTTTGCGTCAAAGGTTACTTTATGACGGCACAGCGGTAGTAAAGGTTAGTGGGGACGCATACAACGGTAGAGGCGCAACATAGAGGCGCAACTAATGTTTTTGAGACTCCTCACTTGAGGTGCTCGATAGCTCACCCAAACACAAAAAATTGATAAAAAATGAAGATGCAACCGGACGAGCAATCCCATGGCCTAGATCTACAACTAATAATAGTGCAAAGCAAGGTTGGCATTCCGACGGATATTGGATTAAGGAGCCACGTCATTCGGAAAAGGTTTTAGCCGAATCGTGATAGCCCTATCGTAGCACGAGTCTAGCCACTGCCAAGGCATGGTTTACAAGTCATTAAAAAGACACTCCAGCCGTAAGATAGGAACATCGTCTCCCGCGAAGGTAGAAAATGACTACTGTCTTCAATACTGCACCTTGGTAGTATGAACTACTTTAGATTTCAACGCCTGACGCGTGCTACGATGGAGGTAGCACTTTTCGCCAGAAACCTTTTCTGAATGACGGGGCTCCTTAACCCAAAATCGTCGGCATTCCATGCATTTTTTTGCAATAATTTTCGATATATTCCTAGGCCATGGGATAGATCCTAGTGTAGCGCTTTTATTTTTCCCCAAGTCATGTTTTGGGAGAGGTATAGCTCTCCTCAATTGAGGAGCCTCAGAAAAAAAACGGTGCACCGATATCGTAGCATGCGCAGCCTCCACACTAAAGTCATAAAGATTTCGATCTCCGTCCCGTTCACTGTCGGCGAAAGTAAACGCCACCTGAAACGACATACCTCGAAGTACATACACCACGGAAACGTCGAGTGGCCGCGGGTTTCGTTTCGCTTTATATCGGCGCAGCGGTACTAACGGTGAACCCTTTTTTTTTAAAGAGCAGATACCTCAGCTGCGAGATCAAACAAGCATGGCTTTACACCACCGGAGGAGGCTACACCACCGGAGGAAGGCTTTGTCGATGAAGGATTGGATGAGGAGATCCCTTCCCTTTTCGCTGCTCGCGAACGTGAAAGCGGCCTAAAACAGACGGGATTTTTAAGGTGACGTTTTGTACAGCCTTAAAACGAACGACCCAAGAGAAGTTGAAATTATGAAAGTTCATACGGCCCAACTCCCGAAAGGCTTAACGACCAGCGAAAAGAAATATGTATATACTTCGATATCGTGGATACGTCGTAAAACCGCTAGTTGCAGGGTATTGCTTTCAGCTTTGAGTTATGACGGCGCAGCGGTAGTAACGGTTCACCACTGTGGTATACATGTGGTATATATACATCATTAAAAGACAGTTCAGCTGTGACATCGGAATAATAACGTCTCCCCCAATGGCGGAAAATAATTACTGTCTGGAACTATTAATAGTACGGCTGGCGCAGCATGATGCCTGTAACTGTTGTCAACTTGTCTGCGCTGGTGGGTGATGGACGGTCGTTGTCGTGGTTGTCTAATAACAGAGTAGTAAGAACAGCAGCAGCAACAGCAGCAGCAGCACCAACAGTAGCAGTAGCAGCCAGCAGCCAGCAGCAGCCAGCAGCAGCAACCAGCAGAAGGTGCCCGCAGCAGCCCGCAGCCAGCAGCAGCCAGACGCAGCAGCAGACTGCAGCAGACAGCAGCAACAGCCCGGTGCGTGTGGGTGGGCGGCTGTTGTGCTGCTTGCTTAAAGTATGGCGAACCCGAGGACACGAGGCCAGCAGCTTCTTTTGCCGTGGAAATAAAGGGGAAAAAGAGGCAACACCGCCACCGTCACCACCGCCACCCCCAGCACGCGCCTAGCGCCGCTCCGCCGTCGACCCCTCTCCCTTCCTGCTTCGGCCGACGCTCGGTGTATGTGGACAGACGGGGACTGTGGGCGACTGTTTTGTTACTGGCTTGACAGCAGTGGCCTGCTTGGCAATTAGTCGTAAGAACTCGGGGACACGGAAGCCAACTGGAGTTTTGGAAACCTACATACCACAATTGTGAAACAACCGTGACGGTGGGGGGCTTCAGTCGATTTTGAGTGGAACCCTACATTTTGGCCGTCAAAATTAGAACCGTGTTTAAATGTTGCGAATTAGTGCTGAGCTACCTGGTATGAGGTAAGCCACGTGCTACGATAGAGGTAGCACTTTTGGCCGAAACGTTTTTGGGATTATGGGGCTCCTTAACGGGAGAACTGCCCAATTTCGTCGGAATCTCATTTGTGTTTTCTAGATTTTTTCGTTGGCCGTGGGATTGTTCATCGGGTTGCACTCCCTTGATTTCTCGAAAACAGTTTTTGGGTGAGATATAGAGCTCTTCAAGTAAGGAGCTTGAGAAAAAAGGGGAAAAAAGGATAAAAAAGGCTGTACCTACCTCTATCGTAAGTATGGGTCGTACGTTATTCTCCCTCCCCACGCCATTGCCCAGAATTCGTCTCCAGAACAAAACAAAAATGGCAGACCTGCTTCACCCCTTTGCTACCCTTACGAACTTACTTTCTCTGAATGTCATCTCCCCAGGAGGTGGGATTTAGTTAATATCTTGAATTAGTACACTAGACGCGTGCTACGATAGAGGTATCACTTTTTGCCTGAAACGTTTTCTGAATGACAGGGCTCCTTAACCCAAAATCGTCGGAAGTTCATCTGTTTTTTGCGACAACTTTCATTGTGTACCTAGGCCATGGGATTGTGCATCGGGTAGTACTTTCATTTTTCCCCGAATCAGTTTTGGGGAGAAAGATAGAGCTCCTCAAGTGAGGAGCCTCAGACAAATAATGGTGCACCGATACCGTAGCATGCGTCACTAATTAATTTGGTTGTTTTTCCAACCCCACACTACCCGTAGTACTTAACCCCCAACAATATTAATACTACCTATAGACAATACCTCATGATTCCTTTTGGTTTATTTGGTAAATTAATTTTGTATTTTACCCCCACTCTACTGCTACTACTTAGCACCATTGAAAACAGAACCCACAATATACACAAAAACCTATGTACTCCCCTGTTTTTAGTAACCATATTTGGTCCTGTGTTCCCCTGTAATGCTATCAAAGTACTTCGATGCTGTTGTCCATAAAGCTCCGTACAAGAACGTGCAAACAAGGTGCCCAAGTCAGCGTCACAAGAGGTTCTCAATAGGATGCAGGTCGCCCTTCATGCGACTCGCCAAACACCTCAAGGTGCTTCCCGCTTGGTGCAAGATAGGTCTGCCTGATCGGTGAAAACCCGACGAGCTCCTTCCCAGCATTATAGGATGCACTCTGAAGCTCCTCTTCGGAGGAGGTCCATACCGAACCCAAATCCTGACTTTAAAAAAAAACACGAATGGGCAACCCGATAAAACGCGTTCTACGATAGAGGTAGCACTCTTTGGCTGAAAAGCTTTCCGAATGGCGGAACTCCTTAAGTCAAATTCGTCGGGATTTCAGTCTCGTTTTTGCAATATGTTTCGCTGTGCATCTAGGCCATGGGATCGTCTTTCGGGTGTAGCTTTCATTTTTTCCAAAGTTCCCATGCCACGGTAGAGGGGCACCGTTTTTTTTCTGAGGCTCCTCACACTTGAGGAGCTCCATAGCTCCCCCCAAAAAACTGATTTTTGAGAAAATAAATAGTGCTGGCCGACGATGGACCATCCCATGCCCTATTAATAGGTATACAACGAAACCTATTGCAAAAAACAGAACGGAATCCCGAAACGTTTGGGTTAAGGAGCCCCGTCATTCAGAAAACGTTTCAGCCAAAAAAGTGCTACCTCTATCGTAGCACGCGTCGTTGAGGCATAGAGTTCCTCAAGTGAGGAGCCTCAGAAAAAAAAGCAATGGTGCATCTATACCGTAGCATGCGTGACTTAGTGTCAAATGGCCTAGGTATAAAACGAATGGCATTTTATAGATTTAACGACACCGGACGCATGCTACGGTATCGGTGCAACATTATTTGTCTTGAGGCTCCTCACTTGAGGAGCTCTATCTTTCTCCCCAAAACCGATTCGTGGGAAAATGAAAAGTACTACCCGATGCACAATCCCATGGCCTAGGTACACAATGAAAGTTGTTGCAAAAAACAAACGAAGTTCCGACGATTTTGGGTTAAGGAGCCCTGTCATTCAGAAAACGTTTCAGGCAAAAACGTGCTACCTCTGTCGTAGCACGCGTCACCGGGTAGGTTCCTTATAGTTGAGAGAAGTCCCGTCGGTCGGAAATGGGTTTCCCAAAAGTGTTATCTCTTCCGTCGAACGCTTCTTCTAGGGATGCGAGGGTCGATGGTCTTATAGGCTACGGCCATGCAGGATAATGATTGCATCCGTCACAATCGCGTGGCACGGTGGAGGCTTTTGGGTGTGGTATGGAGAGCTCCTCAGGTGAGGAGCCTCCGAAACAAAAATGGCGCAGCCCTACCGTGCTGTTAGTAGCATGCTATGGTAGGGGTGAATGGTACTTGTGTACCATTTTTTCCTGAGGCTCCTCGCTTGAGGAACTCTATGCCTCAACCAAGAACGAACTTTGAGAAAAATGAAAGCTAAACCCGAGAAACGATCCCATAGCTTAGGTGCACACCGAATGTTGTTGCAAAACACACACAAACGGTGTTCCGACGAATAGGCGTAGTTCCTCCGACGAGGAGCCCCATCGGTTGGAAACACTTTGGGCCTAAAAGTGCTACCTTTATCGTAGCAGGCGTCCGTAGTGCTCGTAGCAGGCGTCCGTAGTGCTCGTAGCAGGCGTCCGTAGTGCTCGTAGCAGGCGTCTACACTACTGGTTGATTATGTCCTATACATGGCGCTTGCTACGATAGAGGTAGGAACGCGTGCTACGATAGACGTGCGCCACTCTTCGAGTGAGGAGCCCTCAAGTGCGGGCTCCTCACCTGAAGAGCTCTATCCTCCTCCCCAAAGCTGATCTAGAGAAAAAAAAAAAGTTCCCACCCGCCGAACACTCCCATGGCCTAGGCGTAGAACGAAAAATATAGCGAAAACCATAATGAAATCCCGACGAATTTTAGGTTAAGGAGCCCCGGTATTCAGAACACATTTCAGCTAAAAAAGTGCAACCTCTATCGTAGCGCGCGTCGTCACGTTTTGGACCAAAGGTTGCTGACTGACGGGGTTCCTAGTCTGAAGAACTACTGAACATCGTTAAAATACCTTTTGCATTTCACCAAGACTACGGTAGGGGGGTCACGTTTAGCGCCGGACGCGCGCTACGATAGAGGTAGCACTTTTTGCCTGAAACGTTTTCTGGATGACGGGGCTCCTTAACCTGAAATCGTCGGAATTTCTTTCGTTTTTCGCAACAATTTTCATTGTGTGCCTAGGCCATGGGATTGTGCATCGGGTAGTACTTTTATTGTTCCCCAAACAATTTCTGGGTGAGGTAAAAAGTACCTCAAGTGAGGAGTCTCAGAAAAAGAATGGTGCACCTCTACCGTGGCATGCGACGGACTCGATTTTCAGCGACATAGAGGCACGGGCGCGAGTGGCCACCTCTGTGCTTGTCGGTTTCGCCATATGCACCGCCGCCATGGGTGTTTGTTACGCTACGCCAACACAATATTGGTTTAAGCCCATTTTGAGAGAGACACTGAGCCACGCGTGCGACCGGCCTAAACTCGGTAGAGGACGCGTGTTACGACAGAGGTAGCGCTTTTTGGCTGAAACGGTTTCTGAATGATGGGGCTCCTTAACCCAAAATCGTCGGACCTTCCTTCTTTTTTTTGCAACAAGTTTTGTTGTATACCTAGACCATGGCATTGTTCATCGGGGAGGGCTTTTATTTTCCCCTAAATCAACTTTGGGGTGAGGTATAGAGGTCCTCAAGCGAGGAGCCTCAGAAAAACAATGCTGCACCTCTACCGTGGCATGCGTCAGATAAAAAAAAATGGCATTTTAATCTGTTATAACGTAACATCCCCCCTACCGCAGCCTTGGTAATTTTACAATGCCAGTTGGTGTGTGCCTGGGCCATGGGATGGTTCATCGGATCCATGCTACGGCAGAGGTGCACCATTTTCGTTTTCTGAGGCTCCTCACTTGAGGAGCTCTTAACTTCACCCAAAAGCTGGTTTAGAGTAAACCGAAAGTGAGACCCGATGAACAAATCCATGGTCTAGGGATACAAAACATTCATGTTTTGCAAAACAAGAATGACATGCAGACGATTTTGGGGTTAAGGAGCCCCGTCATTCAGAAAAAAAAAATGGCCAACACGTGCTAACTCTGTTGTAGCACGCATCATCGGGTTAAAAGCACGGCGTTGCTCAGCATCAAGGTTTGGGTGAGATATAGAGCTCCTCAAGTGAGGAACGTCAGAAAATGTATAATGTATAGCCCTACCGTACCATGCGTCCACACTTTACCTACAGTAGCGGTCCCTCTATAGTGCCGATATGTGCCAGCCGGAAACATTGTCACTATAGCGGAAACCGGCACTACTCCGCATACTGCCACTACTGGACTTTCCCATATGTGCCAAGCGATTTCACAGGCACTATAGCGGGCAAACGGCACTACTCAATCGGCACTATAGAGGGATATCTGCCGTTTGTCGTATGCGCTCACCGTCTTCTTCATGGTCGATCGGTTGTCGGCCGGATTGTTCGGCGTCATGTCGATTGTCTGAATAGGTAGGGCGGGTGACAAGGAAGGGACGGGCAAGGAGAGGCGTGGGGTTAGAGGGGGGCAAGTTGAACTAGAACGCACTTTTCATCATAAAGGCATCTTTTGAGCTCCTCTGTCGAGCTACTCGTAAATGGTTTCCATGGGGAAGGGGAGTTGTACAGTGATAGGAGGCGTCAACTCGGTGTGCTGAAGGGGCAGGGTTGGTGACACGGAAGGGACGGGGCAAGAAGAAAGGGGGGTTGAGGTGGGAAGTTGAGCTAGAAAGCACTTTTCATCATATTGGCAAATTTTGAGCTTCTCTGTCGAGCTAGTCGTAAATGGTTTCCATGGGGGAGGGGAGTTGTATAGTGATAGGAGGCGTCAACTCGGTGTGGTTGAGGGGGCAGGTTTGGTGACAAGGAAGGGACGGGGCAAGGAGAGGGGGGGTTGAGGTGGGAAGTTGAGCTAGAAAGCACTTTTCGTCATTTGAAGGAACTACTGTAGGAATAATGGCAAGGGTTTCTTCTCAACATCATACCAAGTATATCAGCCACTGTGGTAGTATGGTTGTGCTTATTCTCTGCCGGGATAAACGGTTTGCATGGGAAAGGGGAGTTATGTATTGATGGGAGGCGTCAACTCGGTGCGCTTGTGGGGCAGGCGGCGACAAAAGAGAGACGAGCATGGACAGAGGCGTTTGAAGCCGCAGGTTCGAGTCAATGTTTCGTCGTATGTTCGGAGCCGTGCTACGGTGGAGGTTGCGCTTTTGAGCCCGAGTATTTCCCACTGAGTTGAGATCCCCGACTGAGGAGCCACCCAATATATTTGGGTCGGATGTGCATTTTCCAATAATACGCGTGAGACATCTGGCCCATCGGCTTGCTAGCTTACAGGTTTTCTCAAAGGCGGTTGTTGGGTTAGGTGTAGAGCTCCTCAAGCGAGGAGCCTCAGAAAAACCATGGCGGTAACCCTACCGTAGCAATAGTTTTCATGCTTCTCTCTCGGGCTTAGTAGTTTCGATGTGCAAGCGGGTTGGAGTGGGAGGTTGAGATTGAATTCACCTTTCGTTTTATGTTTGTGCCTCTCCGTCGAGCTAAATAGTTTCGATGGGTGAGGGGAGTTATACGATGATAGGAGGCGTCAACCCGGTGGTCTTGTGGGGCAGAGGGCAACAAGGAAGAGATAGGCAAGAAGAGGAAGGAGGCTGGGGCGGCAGATTAGAGGTGAGTTTTCGTCGTGTGTTTACGCCTCTCTGCCGAGCTTAACAGTTTGCATGGGCAAGCGGGTTGGGGCGGGAGGTTGAGATTGGATTCATTTTTTTGCCTCATGTTTGTGCTTCTCTACGAACTAAATGGGGTATTATGGGGAATGGGAGCTATATATTGGTGGGAGGCGCCAACTCCGTGTTCTTGTAGGACAGGTTGGTGACAAGAGAGGGCCGGGCAAAGATGCGCACTAAGATAGAGGTAGCAATTTCTGCCCAAAACATTTCTGATCCTCACTTAAAAAAGGCACCAAATATCGACACCGTTGGAATGCCATTGTGTTTGGCGTTTGTTACCTACGACGGTCACTAGATTGTTCATCAGGTTCCCCTTTAATTGCTCTCGGGGTTAGTGTTTAGGTGGCGTGGAGAGCTTCTCAAACGAGGAACGGCAGAAAAAGGAGGTGCTGCCTCTATCGTAGCATGCGTCCAGGGAGAGGGGGGTTGGGGCAGAAGGTTGAGATAGAATCAGGCCGAAATACTATATCAAACAGCTCCCAGAGCTGAAGCTTAGCATCGACCACTCAATCGATTGAATTCACAACTGACGTACTTGGAACAATTCACACATATCGGACAGATCGTATCCCCATTCGGGATCTGTGTCTTTCACGGCAGATAGATCCCTGGTCTAGATGATCTGCATGGCCTATGTACCACGTTGTCTGGTGGGAGCCGTGTGACCTGCATGACCTAGCACAAGTTTCCTGGATTAGATATGTACTGCACAGATCCTGCACAACAATCCATGACGACAGATATAGGATCTAGATGATCTAGATGATATAAATGATCTAGATCGTGATCTGCCCGATGTGTCGAATAATGGTGTAAAATCGTCACTCGTCGTATCTTTGTGCTTCTCTGTCGAGCTAAATAATTCCAATGTGCAAGGGGAGTTATATATTGATAGGATGCGCCCACCCAGTGCTCTTGTGGGGCAAAAGCAGCGACAAGGAAGAGGCGGGTAAGAAGGGGAAGGGGGTTGACGTGGAAAGTCAGAGTCAAGGTCTCATTGCATATTGGCGTTTTTCTGTCGAGCTTAGCAATTTTTAAGGGGAAAGCGGGTTGGGAGGCGAAGTTGAGATTCAATTCAGTTTTCGTCTTATACTTGTGCTCGTCTGTCGAGCGAAACAAGTCCAATGGGCAAGAGGAGTTGTGTTTGTGTGGGGCAGGTCGATGATAAGGGAGGTACGGGCAAGCGGAGGGGGGTTAAGGCCGGAACTTGAGCTAGAAACTCCATCCAAACTTACCAAATAATATGTCCAAGAAAATGATGCATAGACCACGGCTATGCCAGGGGGACGCGTGCTACTAATAGTACGATAGAGGTAGCACTTTTGGGCTTTTTTGTTTCTGAATGACGGGGCGCCTTAACCCAAAATCGTCAGGATGTCATCCTTGCTTTGCAATATGTATTTTTTGGATACCTAGACCATGGGTTCGTTCATCGGGTCGCACTTTCAGTTTACGCCAAATCAGTTTGTGGGTGAGGTTCAGAGCTCCTCAAATGAGCAGCCTCAGAAAAAAATGGGGCACCTTTGCCGTAGCAGGCGTCGGGGAGTTTCTTTTATCAGCGGCCCAGTGCTACTCGATCCAGCGATCACCCCATTTATTTGGCGTCACATGTGATTTGACCCTTGCTACGATAGAGGTGCACCGTTTTTGTTTCTCGGGCTCCTCACTTGAGGAGCTCTAAACCTCGCCCAAAAACTGATATTGAGAATAATTAAAGTGCAACCCGACGAACAAGCCTACCAGGTATGGCCTGGGTACACAAAAAAAATAATCTTGCAAAACAAGAATGACATCCGACCATTTTTGGTTAAGGAGCCCCGTCATTCAGAACCAAAACCCCCCGAAAAGTGCTACTTCTGTCGTAGTATGCGTCATTTTCAGTTCGGTGATATGCACCGCCGTATACGTATCTGTTACGCTGCGCCAACACGATATTGTGACGGCCATTTTTGAGTGTGGTGCAGAGTCAGTCGCGCGGTAGTGGAAACGGGGGTACAACTCCTACCGTGTAGCATTGGTCTATAACCCCAATCAGAACACACGTCTTGCGCGTCATGTTACGTCTATGGCGCGCGCTACGATACAGGTAGCACTTTTGTGTCGAAGTATCTTCTGAATGGCGGGGCTCCATATCCCAAAGTCGTCCGAATGTCATTCTCGTTTTGCAATATGTCTTTTTTGCAGACCTAGGCCATAGGATTGTTCATCGGGTTGCATTTTCATTTTTCTCCAAATCCGCTTTTGGGCAGGGTGTACAGCTCCTCAAGTGAGGAGTCTCAGGAAACAATTGGTGCACCTCTACCGTACTATTAGTAGCATGTGTCCTCTGCTGTGTAGAAAATTTAGAACGCTGACGGAGTACGAGAAGTACCCGCACGTTTCACCGCGCACACGGCCGTGCCCCGACGGCGACACCACACGTTCATCCACGCCTTTCACCTTGTAGAAGAAGTCCAGGGCTTTTCCCGGGCCATGATCCGACGCGTGGGTCGGGTCAGAAGGTTTTCAAAAGGTCGCGGTTCGAGTTGGGTCGGGACGCGTGCTACGATAGAGGTAGCACTTTTCGGCGTTTTTGTTTCTGAATGACGGGGCTCCTTAACCAAAAATCGTCGGAATGTCATTCTTGTTTTGCAATATATATTTTTTTAATACCTAGGCCATAAAGGGATTGTTCATCGGGTTGCATTTTCATTCTTCTCAAAATCAGTTTTGGGTGAGTTTAGGTTTAGAGCTCCTCAAGTGAGGAGCCCGAGAAACAAAATAATGGTACTACATACACCTCTATCGTAGCATGTGTCTCGGGTCAGGAGATTTCGAAATCTCACGGGTCGGATAGGGTCGGGTCAGGGAGTATTCAAGTATCATGGGTCGAGTCGGATCACCTTGAACCGACCCGACCCGACCCGCAAGAACTGGCTCGACCCGTGAGAAGCCCCGAAGCAAACGCCATTTCCGCGTTACACCACGGTCGTGCCCGGACGATGGAATGATGAGATCTGCCAAGGACACGTGCTATGGCAGGGGTACCACTGTTTGGATATAATGTTTTCTGAATGACAGAGCTCCTAAATTAACCCAACGTCGTCGGAATGACATTCTTGTTTTGCAATATTTTTCGTTGTATACCTAGGCCATGGAATTGTCCATCGGCTTGCACTTCCATGTTCTCTCAACCCTTGCTTTTGGGTGAGTTATAGAGCTTCTCGAGTGAGGAGCCTAAAACAAATTAGATCCACCTTTGCCGAAGCATGCGTCCAAGCATTTCACCTGATAGAAGAAAACGCCATTTCCGAGAGAAATCCAGTCGCGCCTCGGAGGGGTGATGTGGACCTTGTAGGCTTTGAGCTGTTCCGCCGTCCCTCCGTACACCTGTAGGGTTCGAGGAATTGTCTTTTATATCTTCCTTTTATGCATTTGTGTTTCCTCAAATTGCTACGTAAGGAATTACTTGTCTTAGTCATTTGACCATTGATCACGCATGCCTTTCGAGACGGAGCACCGTTCCTACTCCGAATGGAGACACCTCCAATATTTGGGCGCCCAATACGTTTCTTCCATACGATATTGCATAAAAATTCTTGCTTATCTTATCTCCTTCCTGTTTGGCTGTCTGTGGCCAACATATATCTCCTACGATAGCGGCCGTTTTCTCTCGCCACTATCTAGTGTAACCAACTTCTCCATGTCGCACAGGGATATCGCTTTTGGGCGAAAACGTTTCCGACTGACGTGAATTTTACCCAGTGCCGCTGGCTTTCTTCGATAGCATGCGTTATATACCTAGACCATGGGATTGCTCGTCAGGTTGTACTTTATTATTTATCACAGTCAGTTCTTCGGGTTCGGCATGCACCTCCTAAAACAATTGGGGCCTCGGATAATATGGGAAACCCCCTCTCATGACGCATGCTACTAATAGTACGGTAGAGGTGCACCCTTTTGTTCCCGAGCCTCATCACTTGAGGAGCTCTATACTTCTCCCAAAAAACTGATTTGGGGAAAACTAAAAGTTCTACCCGATGAACAATCCCATGGCCTAGGTATACAGCGAACAGTATTGAAAAAAAAAAGTTGAAATTCCGACGATTTTGGGCTAAGGAGCCCCGTAACTCAGAAACCGTTTATACCAAAAAGTGGTACCTGGTACCTCTATTGTAGCACGCCTCTCATTGCGTCCTGTACCTCACTCAAAAACGTTTTTTTGTAAAGATGCGTGCTACGATAGAGGTAGCACTTCCTCGCAAAAAATATTTTCTGAATTGACGGGGCTCTTTTTACCCCAATTTGGTCAGAATGTCAATTCTTTTGTTTTGCGATGCGGAAACTTTTCATACCTAGGCCATATGGGGTTTAGTCATCGGGTTGCACTTTTAGCTTACTCAAAACAAGCTTTTTGGGTGAGGTATAGAGGCCCTCAAGTCAGGAGCCTCAGAAAGAAAAATGGGGCACCTTTACCGTGGTATGTATGTGTCTAAACAAAAACCTTCTCCCATGACGGTGTGCATCGCGAAAAAAACGAAACAAGCCCGTAAGAGGTCCCTAAAAGGGACCCCCCTACCGTATAGCATTGTTCTTGGATGAAAAGCGTTACAGGGGGGGCTACGATTAAAGAGAGCTCGATTTAAGAGAACAAGATTTAAGAGAGCCCGATCTAAGCGAGCTCGATATAAAGAGAAACACAGGCTTAGGATAGGTCAAATGGCTTGGCACGGCTACACTAAAAGCTACCTGGTACACGATACCCATTCCGATTTACGAGAAATACCGGATTAAGAGAGGTCCACTTTGCCTGACACACACCTCTCTTAAATCGAAGCCCCCCCCCCTTTACCCCTGTCGTAGCAAGGGTAGACGCGTGCTACAAAAGAGTTGCACCGTAATTTTCTGAGGTTTTACTGATTTGAGAAGGTCTGTACCGAACCCAAAAACCTGATTGTGGAAGCGTACGAAAGTGCAAACCGATGAAAAATCCCATGGCCTAGGTATAGAACCAACGATGACAAGTGCTACGATGGAGGTAGCACTTTTGGCAAAAAAACATATTTTCTGAACGACGGGTCTCCTTAACCCAAACTCGTCAGAATGTCATTCTTTGTTTTGCAATAAGAATACTTTTTATACGTAGGCCATGGGTTTGGTCATCGGGTTGCACTTTTAGTTTGACCCAAAACCAAGTTTTTAGGTGAAGTATATAGAGCACCTCAAGTGAGGAGCCTCAGAAAAAAAATAGTGTGCTTCTATCGTAGCGTGTGTCTGATACTGTAAACATTCAACGACATCGGGTAGTTCCTCAGCTGAGGAGCACCGTTAGTTACAAGTATTTTTCGCCAGAAAGTGGGTTCGTGCTACGATAGCGGTAGCACTATTGGGTTATTAATAGTTGTTTTTTCCTGAATGACGAGGCTCTTTTAACATTGTTTGTGGTACTATGGTTTCAGATACTGATCTACGAATATTTGGGTTTCCCACTGTATGGGGAAGGATTATTGATGTGCCTTGAGAATTCTCGAGGAGGGTGGCGTCCTACCGAGGGCAGTCGCTTGA
>JAYJMJ010238870.1:0-15396 GCA_036873875.1 Laminaria ephemera | reverse complement strand
GGATGGGCCGGTGGATGGGTTGATGGGTGGGTTGGTGGTTGTGTGGGTGAGTGATGAGTGGATGGTCGGGCGATATGAATGTGCGTTCGTTTTTGGTGGGTTGGCGGCCTTTTTTCGTACGAACCATAAGCGTACAACGGCCCCCCTGGCGTACCAGCGTTCGTACCCATGATGTACGAATGGAAGCTAAACGCACTATAATGTGGCGAGCTTGATACAGATGCCACCAATCAACAATGGCCGTATTTCTTTGCATGCGCTCACCGAGTGCAGAGCTCGAGCACATGAAGCCAATGTAGTTCAGGAAGTACGTAGCGTCGCCATCCTTTTGGTATTCGATGTCGTACATGAGGCCGTGCATGTACTTCTTTTCTTCGCAGGAGACCAACCGACTCTGTTCAATGTCCAATTCATCGAACGGTTCGCTGAGGACACGAAACCAATCGGAGAGAGAGCAAGGTGGACGTGCTGTCAACATATATGCTTGTCTGCCAGCTTGAGTTGAATGGAATGGCCGTGTCATTAGTTCTGCAACGCGCGAATGGTTTGTGCGTTGCACGTGTTTCTATACGTTTAAAACAGATCCGCCATTGTCCGTAGACATCTACAAGGGCTCCGCTCCGCGGGTGGCTTACGCCGCCCGCTACGCTCGCGCAAGGAAGAATACAGCAATATGTGATCAGAAAGAAGAGGCCCATGATTTGGTGCAACTACCGAATTGATAATGCCGAGAGCTACTTGTGCAGAACTGATTGTTCTGTGCTGTGTTGGGCGCTTGCTGGCGATGTCACGTTCTGATCGGCAGTTCTGGTGTGATTTGTGAAAAAAGGTAAAAACTAAACAAAATATAAAACAAAAAGCTAAAAACATTGAAGAGGACAGTCAATGAACAAAGTAAAGCCGAGAGACGACGTACATACCGGTATCTGGTACCTGTTATACCTTGTACCGTATGCACGAAAGAAAGCACAGCGTATCACAGCACAGCACGGCACAGTACCGCACCGCATGGCAGAGCACAGCACCACACGGCGCTGCGCTGCGCTGCTGAGCTAGCTGAGCTGAGCTGAGCTTGGTGTGATTTTTTTGTTTTTCAACTATGTAGTACGTACGCACATCCATACCTGGTGTACCTCGTAGGATACTTCTTATGATACCTGGTATGTACGAAAGAGTAAACACAGCACAGTACACGTCACAGCATGGCACAGCACGGCACAGCATCGCATAGCACCGCGCCGCAGGGAACGGCAGCGCGCGGTACCGCACGGCGCTGCGCTGCTGAGCTTGGGACCTGGTATGATGATACTGCCCTGTGTTCTGAGAAAAAGCTTTGTAGCAAATTGAACAGAGACAACAAAGAACAGTAAGAAATCCTGGAAAGTTCTCAAAATAACTTGAAGAAAAAAATGAAAGCAAATAATATTGTAGTCGGTAATTACGGGCTGAGGATGGCTGAGAGGTGGGAGGATATGCCGAGGGAACACACCCAACGGGGGAGGACAGAACGATGTATTTCCATGTGTATCGAAGACTTCCAGCCACGGAGAACCATAGTGTCCCAAGATTTTCCAGCGAACTACAAAACATGAAAGCAAATACCGTTTTTGGAGATTCTACTAAAAACATATATATTGTTCAGCACTTGACACGCAGAAGGCGTCTACGCACCTAGCGTGTGTATGAATAATTCGAAGAGAGTCGACGAGAGGAGGCAATACCAACCCCTTCTGGCTACAAACGTGAAGGCATCTACCGTCGTGAACATGGTGGGGTGCCTGCTATGTAACCCCGGATCTGAGTTATGAAAAAAGAGGGAGCCGGGGAAATATTGCAAATACAACAAATGAGCAGAAAAGAGCAAATGAACTATGTAGTTGTGGAGGCAGGGATATTAACAATGAGGTCGTGGTTGGGACAAAGGAACGCTGAGCCAAGGTTAAAAAAAAAACATCCGGACGTCATATCGATGTTGTGGCGATTCATGCCCCCGAAGGGTCATTTGAAAAGTCGTCCGGTTGCGAGGCGTTTTCAATAACCATCTAGAGATTCCGCCCTTGAGGGCCAGTTGTGGCGTTTTTGTGCCTTGAGAAAATACGGCTGGAAGGTGGGGTATCCCCCCCCCCACCCCCCCCGGTGTGGCCAGGCGACAGGGTCCCTCTCCTTGTGACGAGGGGGGGTCTCTCACCTCATGTAAACGGGAGGTGAGCCCCCAACGTTGTCGCAAGGGGCGTGGAGTCACCCGCCTTGTGGAAAGGTAGGGATACTCCTCCAACTTGTTCCGACGGGGGAGATCTAGGGGGAGGAGAACACCTTGGGGTACGGGGTGGGGTCGCCCCCGTGGTAGCAAAGGGCGGGAATCCCACCGCCCTGTGGCTATAGAGAATCATTTCTCCCCCTCTAATGGCAAGGAGGGGGAATCCCCCATCTTGTGGCCAGGAGGAAGGTCCCTATCTTGGTGGTATTTTGATATGGTCCTACTATTTACGGCAAGGGGGGGTTTGGAAGGGGCGTATTGTGACAAGGGGTGGGAGCCACCACCCCTTTATGGGAAGGGGTGGCAGTTCCCTACTTTTTGGCAAGGGAAGAAATCCCGCTCGGTGAGGCAGGGGGGGCGGGGGGGGGGGGGTCCTCCACGGTGTGTCAAGGGGAGGGGGTGAGACTGGCGTTTTCAGGAGCAAAACGTTACCCGTGCCTTTAAATGACCACGATCGTCTCTACTTGAACCCCATCAGCAGCATCGCTTGTACTATATGACATTCAAATACCGTGGTACGGTTTTGGATTCACGTTAACGCCACAAAGAAGACGTTTTTGTATAATATGTCCCTATGTTGGTGAAAATGAAATATGTACCTGTTGGTAGGGTCTAGATTAACAAGGGATTTCGGGAGCAACCAGCGGAGCGTCCATCCTTCGGAATACGGCTGGGTGACCAGTTGCGCTATAGCGACCCGCTCTGTTGCGGGAAATCGTGCTGGACCCCAACCCAAGCCAAACTGGAAATCAAGCTCCACAACGCTATCCAACAAGACAATACGACCAGGTGGAGTACGAGTTTTCACGGGGTAGAGCTACGGTTAGTGTTGGCGTAAGTTAAGATTTCGAAACGCTAACTAACACGGTTCGCAATTAACGATACTACCCGGCTAAAATACCCAAAGGCGGTCATAAACTCCACAAATTGCTAGCACGTCTCGATGTCTATATATTCTAATCATATAAATGTACGGCCGGAGTGGGTCCGGCATATACGTTCCGCCCCCACGTTCTAGATGCTTGCTACAATGGCGGTATCAATTAACTCAACTGAGGAAGTACCCCATACCGTTGGAATGTCATTTTCGTTTCATGATTTTGTTCCTTAGATACCTATGCCATGGGGGTGTTAATCGCGTGGCATTTTCGTCTTTCTCGATCAGTTGTTGGGTGATAAAGAGGGCTCCTCACGTGAGCAGCTTCATAAACGTCAAAGGAAACCTAGATCTTATCGCGTTCCATTCACTCACCTTTCTCCGAAAAAATAGTATTCATCGTCCAGTCAGGTGATGTTGGCGTAGACCATTAGGTGGTCCCAGACGCTGGGAACATCCCATCCGATAGTCCGCACGCCCCCAGTCCCCGCACATGTGCCGTCGGAATTATCGCCGCCGGGGTCCCCGGTAAACTCTGTAGGGATGGCTTGCTCTCCGCTTCCGCCAGTGTATCTCATGTAGAGTCCGTCGAATCAATGCCCGCTCCATACAGAGAGGGAGTAGACCCTAGTGCCCGCGGGACACGGCACGTGAACGCCGGATATAGCGGCCAGTGCAGCTGCAAACAAGTTCGTCGTCAGAGCGGTTCCAGTCGCGCTCATACCTGTTGTGTAGAGTTGAGGTGTCACGGGGGAGCGGAAGGGTGGTGTGTCGTGCGCCCAACGAGCCCAAATGTATAGATTGCTTGGTCGTCTGGATTGTAGTGTTGTTGTGCCATGCCTCCAAAACGCGGAGCAAGCTGTTCGCTATGGTGGTTCGTAGGGGAGTAGAGCAAACGTTTGGTCGTGACAATTTTCTCCACTAACGCCTAACGTCCCCTAGCTTCGCAGCACCCGAGCGGCTGATATTAATAGAAAACATATAAAATGCGTCCCACTTCCATTATTGTTCGGCCGTTTCGTGGGCCTTGACAGTGCGATCCCATTGCAATATCGGCATAGCATAGCTATTTCTCTCATTCTTTGTATGGGCACCCATTCATTCTTGTTTACGACACCTACTACACTAACAACAACTGAGCAAGTAATAAGTAGTTGCACTGCGTTCGCTATTCGTGTTGCAGTGAATGCGACCTCCGATCCGCAATCAAGAAAGTCTCGCACGCGGAGAAACCTCGCTCGGGCTACACCTACGTGCTCAGCACACAGCGCGGTAGCAATAATTTGAAATTAAACGACGGCAGATACTGTAGTCATCTTCTACGGTGTGCCCGGTACTCTGGCGTTTTGGTGATGTGAATGATTGACATTGATCTGGGAGTTTTTTTTGGCATATTTCTATAGAAGACCCATATGAGACCATGGGACACCTATGCGCCGGCGGAAAAACCCGTGGATGACCCATGGTCGACCCACGGGAGACCCATTGGCTAGCACTCTAAATCATGGGTCGCCCATAAGCGATCCCGGGCCACGAGCGACTTATGGGCTATCCATGGGTGACCCATCGCCTGTCCGTGGGGTATCCATGGGCGACCCGTGGGAGCCCGAAGGACGACCCATGGGTGACCCGTAGGCAACCCATGGGCGACCTATCTCTGTCCAATGGGATATCCGTGGTTTACCCGTAGGCGACCCATGGGTGATCGATAGGCGACCCATTGGTGACCCATGGGCTAACCGTGCGTGAACAATGGACGACCCACGGGCGACCCATGGCTATCCCATGGGCTATACGTGGCTAATACACGGGATACCCACATGCAACCCACGAGTGACCCGTGGGCCAGTCATAGGATAGTGCTTTCAATCGCCCATTGGAGACCCATGAGAAACAACGATATAGTCGCGGGTTTACAACGGGTGTCCCATTAGGCTAGTAAAGCTAAGTCATTGGTCACCATGGGTGAGTCATGGGTCACCATGGGTGACCCATGGGCGACTCACTAGTGACCCATGAAATTTCGATGAGTTATCCGTGCTTTACCCCTGCGTAACTCATGGGCGACCCATGGGTACCCCACTGGTGACGGACGAGTGGCCCATTCGCCAACGCGGGTGACCCATGATCCACCAAGTTTGGGCCTAGTGCTTTTGGTCCCCAATTGTGGGCCGATGAGCTACGACGATTAACTCGCGGGTGACTCACGTGTGATTCACTGGATAGTCCCAGTATTCCATGGGCCACCACTGGCAACCAACCCATGGGTGATCCATGCGTGGCCCATGGTAGTCTCGTCTATCCGATGGGTGACCCATGGTTTGCACGAGGGAGACCTATGGCTGTCCCATGAACTATCCGTGGGCGGTGCATGAGTGACCCACGAGCGACCGGCAGGCGGTCTACGTCTGACCCATGGGCCTCCCGCGGGTGACGTGACCCATGGGCGAGCCATCACTGTCTCATCGACTATCTGTGAGTGATCCATGGGTGGCCAGTGAGTGACCCATGGACTAACAGCGCATGGACCATGAGCGACACATGGGCGACCCATGTTTGTCCCATGGACAATTGGTGGGTGACCCATGGGCAACCAACGGGTGACTCGAAGGCGTCCAACAGGTAACCCACGCGTAACCCATGGGGGACCTCCGGGTGGCTCATGGGCACACGATCGACGGGCCGGGGACTAGTAGTTTCGTTCGACCGTTGAGGACCCATGAGCTAAGGTCATCCAGTCAAGAGTGACCAACGGGTGACCCATGGATAACGTGCGAAAGTCGTGCAAAAGAATCACTGCATTAATCCAAATAATGTGCATCTTTGATCCCGTGGGCCGCCCACGGGCGGCCAATGGGCTGCCCATGAGTCGCCCACAGATGGATGACCAAATATTGGTAGTGATCTCATGGTTCGCCCGTGGGTGACACAGTGAGTCGCCCATGAATGGCCCATGAATGGCCCATGGGTCGCCCATGGATACCCCATCGGTGGCCCATGAGTTGGTAGTGATAGGCCAGGCCTCCCCATGGGACACCCATGTGGTTCCCATGGGTCGCCCATGGGTCGTCCATGAACCACTATAGGTCACCCATGAGCCACCCATGGGTATTCCGTGAGAACTCCCATGGGCATCTCATAGAAGGGTCTCAAACAAGTTCGAAATGCAGTCAAATACTGTGCATTGCCGCAACATGGTGGTTGTCGAAGCTTGGCGTTCTATTGCGATGTGAACAAACGCAAAGTGCAAACGTTTAAGTCTACAAATGGCCCACCAATAATAGCATATCAGGTAGTTCGAAAACAAGTCAACAAAAATCTGGAAAAACGAAACGAACGAAGAAAGTTGAAACCTAGACAGAAACCGATCCATCACCAACCGAATCGAAAGAAAACAAAATTGAGAGAGAATCCGGAAACGTTATGTTCAGTACGTAAATGAAACTGAAAACAGTAAAAAACTAAAATATCGAAAGAAAAATAATCAAGAATAGTGTAAAAATGAAGGAGAAAGGATAGTCGGCAGTTGAGAGTTGAGACGATCTTGCCCTCACAATATATTCGCCCTCGTAGACACCTAGCACTGTTGTAAATTAAACTCCAACCCCTTAACCTAACTCAACTCTACCAATTTAACTGCTTTTCTGTCTTTGGGTGTTGGTGAGCCTGCGGGTCAAAATGGCAACAGGCCCGAAGGCATTACATTTACGAATATTTTGGTGGATTCCGGTCGTCGACTGAGCCATTAACACTGTGGCACGCGGGGCCGAAAAGGGTTCCCTATTTTGTTCTCGCCACGGCAAATATAACACCCACTTCAATGGTAAAAATATATGGGGAATAAATATGGCTTTCGACGGGTGAGAGCTCCATGAAGTCAAAGATGCGATCATGCACAATCTTACACTGTATTTTGACCTTGTTTGGCCGCCTTTCGTTGCCCATGGCGCTGCCACGGGATACCCGTGGATGGCCCACTGGCGACGAATGGGAAACCCATGGGTGACCCACTGGCGAGGTATAAGCAACCTATGGGCGACCCATGTGTCATCGCTGTCAACCCATGGGCCACCTACTGGGAACCCATCGGCCGTCCATGGGCGGCCGACGGGGTCCACGATGCACGCTGTTGGGCTAAATATATCCATACTTTGTCACGACTTTAGTGGGTGGGCCACGGGCCATCCATGGTAGACCCATGGGTGACCCGTCCATGGACGCTCCATGGTGGACTGATGGTGGACCCATGGACGACCCATGGGTGACCCATGGGGGGCTCATGGTGTATCACTACCAACCCATGGGCCATTCACGACTGCCCAAAGCATATAGGATGTACATGATTGGGATAAACATATTTGTATGTTAGTGCGGCGTGCGTAACTGACTCATGGGTGACCGATTGTCGACCAAAGGCCGATTCGTGGGCGACCCACGGGCTCTTACTACCTACACATGAGCCACCCCGGGGTGGTCTATAGGATCAACGATGCCTATTATCGGGCCGAAGTTGTTTGTACTGCTGCACTACTTTCCTGGAGGGGTCACGGGCAGTCACGACCAGCCTATGCGCAACCCATGGGCCACCCATGGGCCACCCATGGGTGACGCATGGGATCAACGAAGCACCAAATTCGGCTTAACATATTGGTGACTTGGCGCGACATTTGTGGTTGATCCATGAGAAACCCATGCGCCATGTATGATAAACCGACGAGTGACCCATGGACAACCCACGGATAGGAGCCATGGTTGACGCATGCGTGACTCATTGGAAACCCGTGCGCGACCCACGAATGTCCCATGGATGACCCATGAGCGACCCATGGGCTACTACTACAAACCCATCGGCCACCCATGGGCCACCCAGGGGCCACGTATGGGACTCCCACTGGCAACCCATTGGTCACCAAGGACTTTGTGGTGCTGGTCTATGTGTCACCTGTGAGTTAGCCATGACCTCGTCGTACTAGGCATAGGCCGCTCGTGGCCGTAGATGCACAACGTTTGACGTTATTCCGAGCTTGTTTGAGCCCCTTCCACAGGCAGTCTATTGGATTTCTCACGGGGTACCCATTGAGGGCCCCATGGGCGACCCATGGTGGCTCATGAATGATTCATGGGCGACCCGTGGCAAGCACGTGGATGCCCCACGGGTGAATCATGGGCTATCACAGCCATCCCATGGACGAGCCAGAGGCGAACCATAGCCGCAACATGGGTAACCCATGGGTACCTCATGGGCACCCGATGGGCGGTCAATAGCTGTCTAATGGGCTATCTATCGGTTGCCCAAGGGCGACCCATGGGCGCCCTATTGTCGTCCCAATGCATGCCTCATGGACGACCACTGGGAAGTCCATGCCTGTCCAATCGACTGTCCGTGGGTGACCCATGGGTGACCCGTGGGTGTCCCATGGGCTAAGCGAGGGTGACCCATAGGCGACCAATGGGTAACCCGTTGGCGACCCACGGGTGACCCACGGGTGAGCCACAGATACCCACCAGCCAGCCCCGGATGACATGTTAGCCCCCATGACATATGAGGTATTAGCCAATGGGTCGCCCATGGGTGCCCCGTGAGTCACTCGCGACTTGGTGGTGCTAGCATGTGGGTCACCCATGGGTCACCCATGACTTGGTGGTCCTACCTCATTGGTCACCCTTGCATTAGCGGTACAAGCTCATGGGTCGCCCATGCGTTGTCCTCGACATAGTGGTTTTAGCTCATGGGTCTCCCATGGGTGGCCCATGCGTCACCAATGATTGGCCTATGGCTCACCCGTGGGTCGCAATTGGGTCACCCGTGGGTGGCCTATTCGTCACCCGTTGGTCACCCGTGGGTCCTCAGTTATCCGCCCATGCCCCACCAACAGATGACCTTCGGAAAGACCATGGGACATCCATGGGTCGCCTATGTTTTGCATATGATCACCCACGCCTAGCCCATGTGTCACTCACAGTCACCCACGCATAGCCCACGGGACAGCCATGGGTCGCCCATGGGTCACCCATGATTCGCCCATGCGTCACCACCGGATAGCCCATAGATCACCCACGGAAAGCCCACGGGTCGCCGATGGGTTGCCTATCGGTGGCCCATGGGCCACACTTTGGGTTACCGTCCTAAGCCATGGGCCGCCCGTGGGTCTCCCGCGGGTTGCCCGTTGGTCATTCACGGGCTATACCGCTGGCTCATGGGACTTCCTGAGGTTGCCCATAGACGGTTCCGAAACATCACTCACAGAACAAATGAAACCAATATACATCACGGCAATGTAAGTCGTTGGCAGTTTGAAACGGTGAGGGCCCGTGAGATACCCGTACGTCACCCGTGACTATTGCCAAATCGCGCATGGGTTACCAGTGGGTAACTCATGGCCACTCCTCACTTCTTTGTAGTGGCTCGTGCGTCAGCAGTGGGTCGCCTGTGCCATAGTGGGGTTGGCCCATAGGTCACACGTGGGTGACCCATGAGGTAAAGGCACTAGCCTGTGGGTCACCCGTAAGTGGCCCATGACTTCGAGGTACTAGCCCATGCATCTCCTGTGGTTCGCCCCACTACCTCGTGGTGGTAGCCCGTGGGTTACCTATGACTTAGTGGTGAAAGCCCATGGGTGACATATATATGTACCATGACTTTGTGGCACTAGCTGATTAGTCCCCCGTGGGTAGTCCATTATACATTGGTAATAGTCCATGGGTCACGCATGACTGCATGATTCTAACCTATGGGACACTCATGGGTCGCCCATGATATGGTGGTAGCCGATGGGTCACTCACGGGTCGTCCATGGCTGCGTGGTACTAGCCCACGGGTTACCGATGTTATTGTCATACTAGCGGATGGGTCACCCACGGGACGCATGCTACGGTGAAGGTGCACCATTTTGTTTCTGAGGCTCCGTACTTGAGGAGCTTCATACCTCACCCAAAAACGTAATTTTCAGTAAACTGAAGGTGCAACCCGATGACTAAACCCATGGCCTAGGCACGAAAAATATTCCCATTGCAAAACAAGAAAGACCTGCCGACGATGTTGGGTGAAGGAGCCTCGTCATTCAGAAACAAGATTTTACACACAAGTGCTACCCTTATCGTAGCACCTGTGGTGGGTTAACAATGCTAGCACAATGGGTCGCCCACGGGTCACCCACGGACCCCGTGGGCTTTCCATCGATCAGTCATTAATCACCGACAGGCCACCCATGGGTGGTCCGTGGGCGACAAGTGGTTTGGCGGGCCGGCCCATGGGTCGCTCATGGGTCACCCGTAGATCAGACACTTGGTCTACGTCTTGTCTTATCGGTGACCCAACAAACTAGCCGACGGGCTGCCCATGGACCGCCCATGAGTCGTTCGTGGGCCACCTGTGGGACTTTCGTAGGTCACCTATTCGTCAACAGTCAGTCACCAATGGGTCCCCCGTCCGCCTTCTTTGTGACGCCCAGGGGTCACCCACGAAAGTTGCGCTAAACGACCAATACATCAAACGGTCTCCCATGTGTAATCTATGGGTTACCTATGGATTGCCCATGGGTTGCCCATGGATCTCCCGGGGATACCCAAAAATGTCGAACGTTGATCGAATGGGCCACTAACGGGTGGCCTGTGGGTTCGTGACAATAGCCCACGTAACGCCCAATGGTCGCCCGTGAGTCGCCCGTGGGTCTGCCATGGGCCGCCCATGGGCCATCTACGAATGTCGCGCCAAAGTGCCAATACGTTAAGATCTGTCATGTGCATTGTTGATCCAATGGGCCATGGGTGGCCCTTGACTTGCCCATGGGTCGCCCATTTGGAGCCAATGGCTGGCCCATGGGTTCAAAGCGATCGCCCATGGGTCGGCCATGGGTCACTCAAAGGTCGCCGAATATAGGTATTTAAATATTGGTACGTTGGAGTAACATTCATAGGTGACGTATGGGCGACAAATACCGATGTATCGCCGATCGGTCATCCACAAAAGTCGCACAACAGCAACGATCTATTGAGTCCGGGTTTGTGCATCGTTGATGCAACGCACCGTTCATAGATGGCGAATGGGTTATCCATTGGCCGCCCATGAGCGGCCCATGGGTGGCCCAGAGGTTGGTAGTGATAGCCCATGTGTAACCAATATTTCACCCATGCCTTGCGCATGGATCACCCATCGGACCCTATGGGTCGCCATACGATCTCCCACCGTTCCACCATGCGTCACCCCACGAACGTCGTGGCAAATCTGAAGATTCTTAGCTCAATAATACGCAGGGTTGATCTCATGGGCCGCCCATGAGTGGTGCTTGGGTTTGCTCATAGGTTGCGGGTGTGTCGGCGGTGGGTTGGTAATGATAGCCCATGTATCGCCCAGGGGTCACGCGTTGGTTACCCAAGGGTCACCCGTTCCATTATGGTTCGGTCTGCCATGGGTCGCCCATGGGTCACCCATAAACGTCGCGCCAAGGTACAAATATAATAAGCCCAATAGAGTGCATCGCTGGTCCCATGGGCCGCCCATGGGTGGCCCATGAGTTGCCCATGGGAGGCCCATGAGTTGCCTATGGGTAATTAGTTATATTCCATATGGGTCATCGTTGTGTTTCGTATGGGTCATCAAATGTTGGCCTTAATACTTGGCCTCCTTAGAGCCATTTTCGTTTGTGACTCATGGGCTACCCATGCCTATGAGTCTCGCATGGGCCCCCCATCAGCCCAACGTGGGTCGCCGATGGGTCACCCACGCAAGTCACGCCGACTATCATTTTTTTTTAATATTTTTTAAATCTCGCTTTTACTTTCCAGCTTCTGGACAAAAGCCGTGGTCACAGGTGTCATCCATTCCCCCCCCCGGTACGTGCCTTACTTTTTATTGAGCAGAGGGTTCATCATTCCGAACGCTCGTCGATTTTCATCGAACAAATATAGTTTGCCAAAATATGTGCAGTATTGATCCCATTGGCCGCCCACGAGTGGGCCATGGGTTGCCGATGTGTTGCGCATGCGTCGCCCATGATGGGTTGGGACGGTTAGTCCATGGGTCACCCATTGGTCAAACGTAAGTTGCACAGAAGATCGCCCATGTATCCGTTATCGGTATACCATGGGTAGCTCATGGGTCACCCGCAAAAGTCGCGCAAATGCACCACTATATTGTGCCCCTAACTATGCATGGTTGATCCTATGGGCGGCCGATTGGTGGTGCATGGCTCTCCCATGGGTCATCCAATGAAGGCCCATGGATGGCACATGGGTTGATAGGAATAACCCAGGAGTCGCGGTTTGGTCACCCAAGCAAGTATCCCATGCCTAACCTATGGTCGGCGCATTATTAGGCAAATATTTGTTCTTTGGCGCGTCTTTCGTGGTTATCCCAAGAGCGACCTATGCCCGTGCGTTGTTCATGGATCCCCCATCAGTCTACCATGGGTCGCCCATGGATCACTCACAAAGACGCCCAATAGTACCAATATATTATGCCCAACAACGTTCATCGATTATCCCATGCGTCGCCCATTGTTTAACTTCATGATTTCGTATTGACTTTCGTGACTGGCCCATGGGCGGCCTATGCTCGTGGATCGTCGTTGGTACCCCATCCGACTACCGTGTGAAGCCCACGTGTCACCCACAAAGATGTGCATAGTTAATCGCATGGGCCGCCCATGGGTGGCCGATGGGTTGCCTGTGGGTCGCCCATTGGTGGCCCATGGTTGACCCATAGGTTGAACGCGATAGACCATAGTCGCTCATGGTTCGTCCATGGGACGCCAGTGCTAGGGGGGTTTATAACGGTAGTTTGGAGCAACATCCGTGGATGAAGAATGCGCGACACATGCCGATGTATCACCCGTGGGCCATCCACAAACGCCGTGATGAAATACCAATGGATTGCACCCAATTTAGTGCATCGTTCATGCCGCGTGCCTTCCATAGGTGGCGCATGAGTTTCCCATGGGCCGCCCATGAGTGGCCCATTGGTTGCCCAGTGGTTGGTAGTGATAGCACATGTGTAACTGATGGGCCACCCATGCGTCGCCCATGGGTCACCCATCGGTACCCATGGGTCGCCACAAACAAGGCCCCCCACCGGTTTATCATGGGTCGCCCCACGAACGTCATGCCAAATACCAAGTATTTATCTCAACCACGTGCAGTATTGATTCCATTGGCCGGCCATGCGTGGGACTTGGGTTTTCCCATGCGTTGCGGGTGTGTCGCCCTTGGGTTGGTAGTCATAGCCCATGGGTCGCCCGTGGGCCACACCTGGGTTACTCATGGGGCGACCATGGGTCCCCCATCGGTCTGACATGCGTCCCCCATGGGTCACCCACAAACGTCGCACCAATGCGCAAAACTAATAAGCCCTGTATTGTGCATCGCTGATCCCATGGGCTGCCGATGGGGGCCCATCGTTTGCCCGTGCTTAACTAGTGATAGCCCATGGGTCATTATTGTGTCACCGATGGGCCGCCCAATCTTGGGATTAATACTTTGATTCCTTGGAGCCAGTTTCGTGGGTAGCCCACAGGCGACCCATGCCCATTTGTCACCCATGGATCTCCGCTCAGCCCACCATTCGTCGCCCGTGGGTCACCCTCGCAAGTCGAACTAAGTGACAAATGCATGTAGCCCGAAATTGTGCATCGTTGATGCCGGTGCTCATGGGTCCCCCATTGGTGGCCCACAGCTGGCCCATGTGGTGTTATAGATAGCCCATGGGACTGGTGCTCCGGTAGGGGGGGGGGGCATTTTAGTTTTTTTGGAGCCGTCCAGAGCCACTCCGAAGAGTGACTACCCTATATTTTTGCGGTCTTCCAGCTTTTATGCTTTTGTATTTCATGATATGTATTACCTTGGGATTCTTGTCACTTGCGCTTCGCCAACAAAACAAAAAATCATTTTTAGAGAGAAAAAATGATCCACTCGCCAGAGTGGCCTAAACGCGACAGTGAAAATGGGGTACCTCCTCTATCGTAGCCTTGGTCATGGGTCGCTATTGTGTCACCCTTGGGTCGTTGATTCTTGGGCTTAATACGTTATTACCTTTGATTTACTTTCGCAAGTGGCCCATACGGGACCCATGCCCATGGTTTTCCCATCGGTCTCTCATCGGTCTATCATGGGTCATGAGTCGTCCACGGGTCACACCCAAACGTCTCGTCAACGCATTAATAATTTCCAACTCAAAAATGTGCATCGTCGATCCCATCGGCCGCCGATGAGTGGCCCACGGGTTGCCCATGGATCACCAATAGGTGGCCCATGGGTGGCCCATGTGTTGGTAGTGATTGTCCATGGCTCGCCCATAGGTGATCCACCGGACGACTATTCCTGGGCTCGCTCATCTTGTGGGCCCATGAACAATTGTGTCACCCCTGTGCCTCCAATCAGCATACCATGAGTCGCCCATGGGTCACCCACAAACGTCGCGCTAAAATATAAGTGCGAGAATCTTGGCCAAGTACCATGCATTGTTGATTCCATGGGTTGTCAATGGCGGGCACGTCGGTGGCACATGGGCCGCCCACGGGTGACCCATGAGCGGCCCATAACTTGGTAGCAATAGACTATTGGCCGCTGATAGGTGTTGCCCACGAGTAGCCCATGGACTGGTGGTGATAACCCATGGGTCACCCACGGTCACCCATTGGTCGCCTATAGGTCACTAACGAGTTCAAATGTGTTGACCATGGGGCCACCATCGGTTTGCCATGGGTCGCCCGACGGTCACACACGAAAATCGAGCCAAAATTCAATTATAGACCGTCCAAAAATGTTCGCCGCTCATGGGTGGCCCATGGGTGGCCCATGAGTTGCACATGGCCTGGGCACGTATCGCCCACGGGTTGTAGTGATAACTCATGGGTCGCCCACGGGTCACGCGTGGGTCCTCCATGGGTCACCCATGGGTTTCATAGGCGTCCATTGGTTGCCCATCGGTCTACGATGGGACGCGCACCGGGATCCCACGACAATTGCGCCAAAGTACCAAAATACTAATTCCCACTACGCCCATGGTTTAGTCCGTGGGCCACCCATCGGTGGACTATTGGTTGCCAGGGGTCGCCCAAGACTGGCCCATTGGTAGGGCTGTGAGTCGGCACGACTTAAGTCACCGAGTAGTTGTTAGTTGGACTAATAGTCAGTCGTGAAACGGACGTGCCGACTATTCGACTTATAGGGTTTCCTTAAGTGTAGAAAGGCGTTATTAATGCTGGATACAGCTTTTAAACGTGAATTGCTGCGATCTGCGGATGCCCTCACATGCCTTGTGACACTT
>JAYJMJ010238655.1:0-15399 GCA_036873875.1 Laminaria ephemera | reverse complement strand
ATAGCGTGGGTAAGCACAATTCGACGCGAGTCGACGAGGGAAGGAAGTGCTGAATTCTTCTCGCGATAAAAATGAAGGCGCGTACGGTAGTGGGGAGGGGGGAGAAGAGCCTGCTAAGTGACCCCGGATCTGTGTTACGACTAGGGAAGGAAAAGGAGAAAGAAAGCCTGCGAAGATAATAGATGGGATGGGCAAAAAACCACAAAAATAGTAAAAATCACCATATTCCATTCCTATTGCAGTGGTCAATGTCTACTGCCCAGGGTGTGCCATCTACCGCTCGCTGCAACACATACATTTCTTTGGTTTTTGAGGCACACGTCTCAAGTCGATTGATGCGTCGGTGACATGAATCCCCAATCTCACTGCCTATATACACGAGCACACAGTGAGTCTGAGATTATTTCATTGACGTTTCCCATCGCGACTTTGGCTGTGAAAATTGACTTACGTAGCTGCGGCGCAAAGGACTTCACTTCTTGTTTCTCTAATTCTAGCAGGCCAAAGGCCAAAACCAACTAGTGACCATACTACATCATGACTTGGTTGTGTTCCTCCAAGCGTGCCGTGTCATTCGAAGGCTTCATTGATGAGCAAGGCGCCAGTGAACGAACCTAGAGTGCTGATTTTGTTGCTAAGAGATTGTGAGGGACATGATTATGACCCAACCCCGGCTTCAAAGTCTTTGACGTCGTAGGTTGTACCGCACTATTTGTGTTGTGGGCAAAGCAACCCAGGTAACCCCCTCTATTTATCATCCGCGAGTGCGTATTATACCACACCGCCCGCGCAGTGACATATGTCGTGCCTCACAATCGGTATGACAACCCCCCCATGGTATCTGCTCCACCCAAAAATGCGAAATGCAGGGCGGACACGGCAACAACCTTCCTAACGTTTGTGGTCGATTTCCACGTCGGCACAGACTAACACGACCCCATACCTAATCTAAACCTTGACACCAACCCTTTGGGGGGACTGGGGAAAAGGGGGGCACCATTAGGTCGTTTCATTTCAGTCGATCAGAGCCACTCTTAAGAGTGACTACCCCATATTTCTTTTTCTTCGCTCTTTTGTTATACCATTTCGCGATATGCACCATCTTGGGATTGTTTGCTACGGGCTGCGCCAAACTTAACCGGACAATTTCCCATTTTGAGAGAGGTAATGAGTAAGTTGACACAGTGGCCTAAACGACGAAGTGAAAATGGTAGTATATTATTAGTATAACACCCCCCCTACCGTAGCACCAGCCGAGGGCTTGGATGTCGGTCGGGGTAGTCGCGCGACTCCGCAGCGTGAAGTGAGTGTGAAGTGTGGACGTTTTTTGTAACAGCTACTTTTTAACCCGTTCTATTCCAACCCGTTTTGGCACACCCCATCATCTCGCTCGAAAAAGCGTTTATTCCTGCTCATAACGTCGAGAAAATGTAAAACGGGGGTACGTTGTATACGACACCCCTGGTGTATACCACACCAGGTAGTACGTGCTACGCTTTAGAGGCCAACATGTTATCACCGGGCTTGTGTATATCGTAGACGGTAATCTCCATACCTGAACACAGTATAGGTGATATTGGTATTGACGGCGGTGAGATGTTGTGAGAAGCAGGACAAAAGCGGGAATTCAAGCTAATGGGTTTATTCATGTATTACTATTGTATACCTGGTATGAGGCTAGGGTCGTCATTATATTGGTGTACAGGTACCAGCTGAACCACGCCGTCACCGAAAGCGTGGATGGTGCGAGTCGGCCGAAACCTCAGCCGCTTTCCGAACAGCATGCACCGCGAGGGAGGATGCGCGACAGCTTGTGCGCGACCCCCCCCGGAATAAGACAGCGTGGAAGACGTTGAGGACGGCGTGCGCGACCCAGCGAAATGTGATAGACACAGGGGTACGTAGCTATTTCGAAGAGTGTGTTGCAGAAATGGAGACATTGCTCGCCGAAAACGACCAGCGAGGATTCTACAGGCACTTGAAAGGCACTGTTGCGATGGGAGGGGAAAAAGCGACGAATGAACTGTTCATTAGGGATGAGGATGGTACTTTGCTACAGGACAAGGTACGCATTCGTGAACGATGGGCGGGGTTTTTCTCCACACTCCTAAACACAAAATCGCTGACACTCGATAACACCATCATTGAGCTTTTCCCCAAACGACCGTTCGTACTATCACTTGGAGATGAACCCACTGTCGACGGGATGACGGGGGTAATCCGGAGTATGTCGAATTGGAAGGCGGCAGGGCCAGACTCTCCGCCGGCCGAATTGCTAAAACTCAAACACCCCGAATTCCCCCGTTGTTTTCACAGCATTCTTGTCATTGTTTGGAAAACGGACTATGTCCCCCAGCAATGGAAAGGTGCGACCACTAAGGTTCTTCACAAACCGAATGATCGCTTTGATTGCAACTAATACAGAGGAACTTCACTTGTTGCCCATGCGGGCAAGGTATTGTTGAAAATCGTCGCGTCCCGTCTTAGCAACTACTGCGAACACGGGGAAATCCTCTCCGAGGAGCAGTGCGGCTTCCGTCCGGCGCGATCAACAGTGGATATTCTGTTCGTCTTGCGCCGACTGCAAAAACTCCGACGAGATAGAAAAATCCTCTCGTTCATGTGCTTCATCGACTTGCAGAAAGCGTATGACTCTGTCGACCGAGAGCTCCTGTGGGAAGTGCTCACACGCTGCGGTGTACCACCGAATTTGCTTGAATTATCCGCCAGTTCCACTACGGCATGCGGCCTCGCGCACGTACGGACGACGGTGAGCACTCGGATTGGTTTGACGTCACGAAGGGACTTCGGCACGGTTGCGTGCTATCGCCGTTACTGTTCAACATGTTCTTCGCCGCTTCATTGCACGTTGTCTTACTGTAGTTCGCTTCAGCGAGGACGAAGGCATCATGCACAACCTAGTCCACCTCGATGGCGATAGGGGGGGCAGTGACGAGGAACCATTGGCATGCGTGCGGAGGGCGGTGTGGGGGATGCTATACGCCGACGACGCAGGCATTCTTCTGAAATCGATAGAGGGGCTTCATATAATTATGACAGACATTGTGGCCGTCTTCGAAGCAGCAGGCCTCACGGTTTCGGAAACGTCGGAGACCATGCTGCTGCAAACACTGGACCTTGCATCCCGGGCTCCACCGTTCGTCATCGAAGCGGCAGGTCAGAGGTATAAACACACGATATAGTTTATGTACCTCGACGGCGTCATCCACGAAAACGCTGACCTCATGGTTGAGATCGATCGCCGGTCCGACTCATTAGGGAAAGCTACAAGTGGTTCGGTCCAGAGCTGTAAGATAATCCGAACGCCCCGCTCAGCCTGAAGGTCCGCATGCTCAAGGCCGAGGAGATTCAGACCCTATTGTATGGGTGTGTGACGTGGACCCTCAACGCGACCCACTTCGACAAGCTCAGGAAGGCGCACCTCGAGGTTCCCCGGCGAGTCCTTGGCTTCAAGCGGCGTGGCGACCATACCAACCTCTCTTACGCCAAGACCCTCAAGATGACGAACTGCGATAGGATCGAAACGACCATCCGGAAACGGCGGCTCTTCTTCGCGGGGGCAATGCTACGGCAGAACGAGGGGACACTACCTGGTCGGATGATGTTTGCGCAGATGGCCGGGGGGGCAAACCCGAAAATAAGTGGGCCAACGAACAACCGGCTCAGAACCCTTAGATACGACCTCGCCTTTTCTCGATCCACCGAAGGCTCCGCGGAAGAGTCCCCACGGCAATTTGGAGTTGAAACCGTACTGTGGGTCCATGCCGCAAAGAAGGCTGGCAAGTGGTACGGGGTGGTCCTCGTAGCAGCCGAACGGTTTATGGCTAGTTGGCACGTAGAGGAGGCGAAACCGAGCTCGGAGCGTCGCGCAGCTCCAACGCGTGGCGCCCAAACCACGCAGGGGCGGGGGGTGTAGGGAAACCGCGGTTGAAGAAAGCAAGTAGACGGAAACAGGGTAGCAAGGCACCCGGCCGACTAGCAGGTAGAACCTGTCGATACGTACCTTCAAACCTCGGCGACTATCTCGAGTTTTGTTTCTGTTTTTGATTCTTCTTTGTTTTGAACTGCCTACTCCAACACCCTCGGGGGGGCAGTGCCGGCCGATACTGCGGTACTACCACCGCCGGTATGCTGGCTTTTTCTTAACCGGTTTTCCCTTTAATCCTTTTTGTCCCTTTCTTTTTCCCTTTTATTTTTCCTCTTGCTTTGCCATTTTTTTTTCTTTTTTTGGGTATCTTTGCGGTCATGGAGGAGATGATGTGGATGTGAACATCGCCGCCGTAGACCATATAAGTAGAGGACAGATCAGGCAGCAATGCTCCAACCTTATAGTAGGTGCTTTCGGAACACAGTTTGGGTGCTGCCCTGACGCTAGCCGGGTGGTGTCATCTGCTTTGTTACTGTGTTTTTGCTTGCTATCTTTTTATTTTTGGTTCGTTTTGGGTACGGGGGCGATGATGATGGTATGGGCACCACTGTCGTCACAGCCAGTAGTGAGCAGGTGATAGACCACGCGGGAATGCTCCTACTCCTTCAGTTGGTGCATTCGGAACCCAACATGGTTGCTGTCTCCGACGTTGGGTGGGTGGTGTCATCTGCTTGCTGCTAGTTTCTCGTAGACTGTTTTTTGCTTGGTTTTCATTTTGGTCGTGCCGTCTTGTTTTACCTTTTTTTGTTCTTCCTGAGTTCTTCATCTCTCCTTCCCCTTTTATTTTCCTTTTTTCGATTTTGTTTTTTGTTGTTTCTTCTATCTTCTTTTCTTCCTCGCATATATATTCTTGTGTGCTGTCTTCCATGTGTGCCGCCCTCGTATTGATTGCGGCTGGCATTGTGTGGCCAAGTCACCTTGCTGTATTTGCAATGTGTATTTCTGTCTCGTAGTTTGTGACCACAGAGCTCGTCTCTATAGATAGGAGGCATCGGCATGGACACTGGTTGTGTTGGATGTAGATGCGTGGAAATATCAGTTTTAATGTGAAGAACACACACACACTGCGGGGTGCCCGGTTTAAGATCGTCCATAGAAATAGAACACGGTGAAATCGGCTTTGTCATTCCTTGTTATTCCCATACTAAACATCTATTAGATCCAATCGGAGAATAGAGCGACTGGCATAAGAGCGGTAACACTGGTGGCCTGTTCCGAGGGGTCCTTAGATCGGGTACCCCACTGTATTGATGTGAGCAAAACTCCGGAACTGAGGGATAACGTGCAGATTTCATCAAGTGCGACCAATACCTGAAAGGGAATATTCAGTATGATTGTAATTTGCGGAGCATTAGGTATAATCGCTGTCTCGTGGCGAGAAGCGGCTCATTTCGGAGTCGGGGACGGGTTGGCTTCAAGCAGCCAGCCGTTGCGAAGATCCCAGGGCATGGAGCAGAAAGTTGTATACTGTTGTTGATAATCCTGTTCTACTGTTGCTGTTGCTGCTGCTGCTACTTCTGCAGCTGGTGCTGCTCCTGCTGCTCCCAGCTGCTACGGATCTCATCAAAAAGGAAGTAATGTTATGAACATGTTTTGCCGCTGTCATATTATGAGGGAATGAGAGGGAACATACAAGTACACACCAATAGGCAAGTTCTCTGCATTCCCGCGTATGACACCCCGAGAAAGTGCACGCCCTGCTATACCAGCACAGCTTGATACAGGCGGTGCCAAATGAGCCGAAACGTCGTTGCCGTGTCGACAAGGTCATGAACCATGGTCGGTGGTGACGACGTTTACATCCCGTGGGACCATTTCGACAGTAGAGGGGGTATCCTCGTTTGCACTCTCGGGTGTAGGCTAGTCGCCAGATCGCCAGAGTGGCTCTGTATCTTGCTCAGGAACAGACCAAAAAACATGTTGACGCGGAGCCAGTAGACTTCATATCGTTATCAAGCACCCAAACATACCCGACGAAGCACTGGTAACATTTCGTTTTTTTGGTGGCCCGCACAGTTGTTTTCAGGTGATCCAAATCGCGGTGCGATGCCGCACGAAGGGTGGCAGCCTTGGCATGGGTTTTCCTTTGGGTTAGGGTTGGGTTGGGTTGCGTCTACGCCTTTTTACGCGAGCTTTAAAATACAACTCCCAAATACACAAAAACCTCTCGAAAAACCTCTATACAGCATCATATTTTTGGTGTTTTATCAGGCGTGTTTGGGGGGTTGAGACCGGTCAAGCGACCAAACATTACCTGGCGGCGCTGCATATTGCTATGGTGCGTGTCGTTGAACCGACAAGCACAAGCGCTTAAATTGCAGAGAAAGGAGGTGGCCACTCTTGCAAGCTCTAAACGGGACCAACTTCACGCAGCTTTGGTCGAGCGTGTGCCTGAAGAGAAGGGCTCCCGAAAATTGGAAGTTCAAAGCGGCGATCTTCTTGTCGCCTACTCTCGGTGGACACGAACGAATGCAGACGTTCCTAATGTTTCGCACGTCGCACAGATAATATATATTTTATTGATTTATGCATTTCAGGTAAGACAGGTCCCGGGTCAATATGACCTGAATGGCCTGTAGATCAGGTTGCCGGGTGAGAGCCGGATGATTAACCTAGCACATGGTTCGTCTATGGGATATGTACTACACAGATCCCGCACTCCATATGATAACGACAGTTATGTACCGGTAGAAGGTTGGTCGGCGGAACCAAGTTTCGGCCTAAGACCCCTCAATGGGTTAGGGATTGGTCGTTGCAAATTGCTGTTGTTCACACGCCATAACTTTGTGTCACAAAGCCAAGAAGCTCTTCACGTTGAACGCATTTTCATCGAGACAAAACGCTTCCGACGCAACGTTTTCCTCCACGTGATGTACTTGTGTCCAGGTGTCCCCCGACCTCGTTCACGAAGCTATCTATGGGCACGTTGAGCAAATCCAAGTGCAGACCCCGAAACGCAACGATTTGTTCTCTTCCTCTGCCGGCCCCATGACTACGGGGTCGCCCGTTCGTGACGAAACACACCCTGGCGTCCTGGCGGAGAGTCTCAGGTCGTTTTCAGAAAGGATTGAAGACTCGACCATCATCGGTCGAAACCTGCAGGATTCGGGTTGCGCGGACGCCACTGATTCGATCACAGTGACTTCCTCGGTGTTCCCCCTGTTGGAAGGTTGTTTGGAACCGGGCCTGGTCGAGGGAGACGTTTATTACACGACCACAACGGCAGTCATTGCTCCTCTGGAAGGCACCACCTCGACAGAGGTGAGAACAAAATTTGCGCTGTATTCGAGTGTTCTCGTTGGACACGGATACATGCTGTTCCTACCTGGATTTTTTCATTTGGCTTCCACGCTTTAGAGTGACATCAACTATATATACGAGTATCGAACGACGGTATTCGTAAAGTAATTTATTGAATCGGAGTTCGGATGACTGCTTGTGTCTAGTGTAATTTTCAGTGTTCGGGGAGACCGTGTTGAGACCAGCGCCAAGGCAGGGGGTTCGCTCCTGGACACTTGTTTTTAGCATCTTAGAGCTACTCGCGCGGGTGGCAACGATATACATGTGCAAGCTTGCGCTAGTGAGCTTTTCGATTTCACGACACCCCCCTGTATGAAATTGTTGTTTGTGCTGCGCCAAGGCAAAAGTGTTATGTCCGCTTTTGGGTGACAGATATAGCTACTCCTGCAAGTGTCTAAATTCTGCAGTGAAAACGATGGTACCCTCCCCCCACCCCCCCCAACCGTACACTTGATCTTGAGACACATGCTACTAATAGCATTGTAGAGGTGCACCCTTTATTTTCGAGGGCTCCTCACTTGAGCTCTATTCCTTTCTCAAAAACTGATTTCGGGTATAAATGAAGGTCCTACCTGAGGAACAATCCCTTGGCCTAGATATGGAACGCAGCGTATGGCAAAAAAAAACAATGACATTGCGACGAGCTTGGGTTGTGAGGAGCCCCATCGTTCACAATCTGTGTCGGCCGGAACGTGTTACGTCTCTCGTAGCACGCGTCTTGAGTGTTGCCCGCCAAATAATTATGGTTGTCATTTCACGCGGGCCAACGCACCGAGTATGGCACCATGCCAGCAACTATGCACCGACCTCGCACTTTTTCCGTCCGTCTGAAAAGTTTTTTTTTTTTGAACAAACACATCAAAGTCACGACTCGTGACCAAACATAAAGCTGGTAAAATGTCACGGGTTTCAAAACGATGATCACATACCTGGTACATTTGTTATTGTTAATCACGAATTGTACGGGTTTTCGATTAGTTGTTTTCAACGCTTATCAATGTTAGGCTATAACAATTCGTGACAACTGTTACTATTCGCGAAAGTGTCACATTTAGAGGCGTGCCACGATGGACGTAGCACGGTTTGGCTGAAGCTGTTTCTGAATGACGGTGCTCCTCAAAGCTAAATCGTCGGAGTTTTAGTCTTTTTTTGCTATATGGTTTCTATACACCTACGTCATGGGATTGTTCATCGAGGAACACTTCAAATTTCCTCTAAATCAGTTTTTCGGTGAAATATAGAGATCCTCAAGTGAGGAGCTTCAGCAAAAATAACAGTGCACTTCTTCCGTAGCGTGTCTTTGCAACGATTCGTGACATTTAAGTTTTCGCTCGGAACAACACTAACGACCCCATCACTTGGTGCACGTCGACATGCTGTGTTTTTCAGGCAGCGCGATGGTACGCTTTCTACTTAAGCTCCCCGGAGGAATATACACAAGCGTGTGCTTCACTGGAGAGCGCCGACGACGTGGATCCTTCAGAGGCAACGTGGTATTGTAAGTCATGACGCCACGGGGCACGCTTGAGCAATCAGGGGGCGTTTCACTTGATACGTCGTATTTTATGTGAAGTAGGGGTTCCTCATTAGCGCCGGGTTCCGCGGTAGTTCTGGTAAAAATCGCTCGACACAGATCGGAATAATCGATACCGAGCGGCAGTGTGTAGAGTAGTGCTGGTTTTCTTCAATAGTGTCGTCTTCCTTTGCTGGCACATACCGGCACTGCCGAGGGGCCCCTGCTGTAATAGAAAAATTTCGTAAGTGAAATCGCCACGGGCAATATGGAGTGGAAGTTGAAATTGCCCACAGTCAGTATATCTCTGGGCACTAAAATGGTATTTAGTGGTGATGCCATGGGGCGTCCTTTGGTAATTGATTTATTTGGAGTTGAGGTGGTCTTGTCACGCAGAGGGCACGTGTCTGCCGGGACGTTTATTCACGACACGTAAATTGCGAGTTTCGGACTGGAGTTCGTCTGTTTAGATGCTGAGTTCGTATGACTCTCGGAAACTAGCGTCGTTCCACGGACCGGTCCTGCTGGTGACCAAACTCCCACGTACTACTCCACAAAACGCCCTACATTGATTGAATGTGGCGAGGTTTCTCTCAATATTTGTACAACACATCCTCAAGGTTTGCAGTGTGATTTGTCCAACACCAAGATACTTGGCCGTTTGTCAAGTTTTTGCAAGTTGAAAAGAAGAGATCGTTCGTCCTGAGCACCATGCGCCCCTGTAACCAAGATATATTTGCCGTTTGTCATGTTTTTGCATGTTGGAAAGAAGAGAGATCGTTCTTCGTGAGCACCATGCGCCCCTGCAACTATCTGTTGTCAAGCAGTAACCATTATTTCTGACAGGTTCGTATCTTCAATAGGACGCGTACCACGATAATGATAGGGGCGTTTCGCTTTTCGCGTAACTGTTTTTGACTGACGGAGCTCCTCAACTGGAGAAGTTCCTTGTGTGGTCAAAACCCTAAATGTGTTGTTTTACCAGGTACCATTTTATCCGTTGTTGTTTCACCTGCGCCTAGGGACTGGCCACTGACCGCGGTTTCTTAACCGAATGATTTTCACGTCCCCCAAACGGTGAGCCTTACGGGATCCTTCTTACTCGTGCGCCCATACACTGCTGTATTATAGGTGATGCCGACGGTGATGGTTTAGACTACACTTTGGCAGATGACGAGCTGGTCGTCTCTTGCGGCTGCTCACTCGCGTCTCCATCGCCCATTGCCGTCGCGAACTCACCTAGCCCTGTTTCGTCTATCCCCGAACCAAGTCCTGCTACATCTACGTGTGGCGAGGGAGACTCCTTTTCGATTGTGTCGCAGAGTTTTCCTGACGCCGAGGGATGTTTCCTAAGCACAGGATTGGAAAACAACGACAACTTGATGTACACCACCTCTGGGACCACAAACTCGGGACAAATCTTTGTGATCGCCGTTGAAGCGACTGAAGATGACGGTACTTCCACGGTGAGTGACAAACACGCGTACGTGGCGCCGTCCTAGTTAAATGTTCGCCAGTGGGATTGTTCTCAAACATGTGTATTTGGAAGGTTATGGAAGTAGACGTAGACGTTCACTGTACATCAAAACCGCAGGAAACAGGACGGTGTGTTTAACTCTCTTCGGTGTGTTTAGTCTAATTGTTGTTACAACTCTAGTACATGCTTGAAAATAGCGGGTGCGCGGGTGCTACGTACGGTAAGGGTGTCAGTTTGTTAAGACTCCCCAGATAAAGATCTGTATCCCACCCAAACCCGATTTTGACAAACACTGTGTTTGGTGGGCGCCAACGCTGATCAAGCACACCTCTTAGGCGCATCGCGATTTCAGTTTTATGATAATATGGTCGTTTTTGTATCTCCTCTGCGGTGTGTTTAGTCTAGCTGTTCGAGCAGCTCAACTACTTGCTTGACAATAGCGGGTGCGCGGGTGCTACGTACGGTAAGGGTGCCACTTTGGTGAGGCTCCCCACATAAGCAAGATCTGTATCCCAACCGAACCCGATTTTTTAAAAAGCATTTTTTCTGGTAGGAGCTAAAGCTGATCAAGGACACTCGTTAGGCGCATAACGATTTCAGTTATATAGAGAAAATTTAAAAACACAACACCTGTGAGATGTAGGAAATCGTCGAAACTCGTCTTGACAAGCTGGTTGTGATAGTCTGATGGCGCGTGTTACGGGTTGTGTATGTCCCCATGAAGGATGTAGGTCGGTGACTCATCTTAGTACTAGTTAGCACCACGGTCAACAGCAGTGTGATACGAAGACGTCGGTCTTAATCAAGCTTTGCATGGAAATTATAAACTTCTTAGAGGGTAAAAAAAGTTTTGTGAGAATAAAGTTGTTTTTGTTTTCGAATGGTGCCTTTTTCATGGTTTTTGGCAACCACACGCAACATAGCGGGTGAGCACAGGCTTCCATTCCATAACGTGGTACATATTTGCAGTATGTGCACCTGTCTGCAGCTGTCGGTGTGTTCGTTTTTGCGACGGTTAACACGATATATTGCAAGACACATACCGAACTGATTTACGCAAACCCGGTGTCTGCTAAAGCTGTGGAGCTGGTGTAAAGTGGCGGTGTTTTTGGTCGCAGACCGTATCGAGCTGGCCGCGTTCGACGCGCTGGTGTGATTATGGTGGCGCCGCTCTGTTGTGTTTTGAATGCACCCGGATATCGTTTCGAGTCAATGTTTTTTAGCGCCAAACCCACCCCACTTATGGCAGCTATGAGGCGATCTCGCCCTTGAGGACACTACAACTTTACGAGACGACCAATATACAAGGGAGTTCATGACGTTAGGATCCCCGTGATTCCAGCACTTGTGGGCTTGAAAATACCACCCCTTCCGTAGCGATGGTATTTTAATGCCTATCTACAAAAATATTTTTTGTTGACAATCGATATATCGCATCTACAATATAATTTTGTTGACAATCGATGCATCGTATCGACCTACGGCAGATTGTCTGGACCGTAACGAACGATGTCGCGAGCACTTCAACCGGCGAGAACCAAGTATACTGCAATTCTGTGGCGGCGGCAGCTTTGTACCACCCTGCGGAGGTTCCGTTATGGGCATGTGAGTGAACAGATGGGCTCTCCGGATGTATAGTATGCATTTCCTGGCGAGGACGTAAAACTGATATTAATAGTCCCTTCGACGATTCGGTGTTGCGGATTTAGTCATTTTAAGAACTCCTCCAACTTTGTTAGATTACTATTTGGTTTTGACAAACCAATTCGATGAATAAAGGCCGACCTGGAACATGGGATTGATAATCGAGTTATGACCTAAATTTCGTCCAAAGTCAGGTTTTGGGCGAGATACAGAATACCTCAAGCTAGGAGCCTGTTCAGATTAATACTCTTACTGTAGGTAGCATGCGTCATGAAGGTGGCGGTCCTCTTCGCGACAGTAAATGTCCCTCTGTCGAGCCGGTTGAATGGTGCCGGTCACCCGGTACAGTGCCTGTGAAATAGCTTGGTACTGGTGGAAACAACCCGCAGTGCCTGTATCCTTAGTTTCGCGGGTTGCCCGTGTAGTACCGGTTTTTGCCGCTGGCATATAACGGCACTATAGCGGAGCCATTACCATACTGGTATACATTTGCAGCCTTCACACTACAGAGCAGAAGCACGACCCCTAACATAAGAGGGGCAAAAGCAGAGCTGACGCGTTTTACGATAAAAGTTGCACTTTTGGACTGAAACGTTTTCTGCAAAACGGGGTTCCTAAACCCAAAGTCGTCGGAATTTCATTCTATTTTTGTTGGAGATATGTTTTGTTGGTCACCTACTGTAGGCGATGACATTGGGCATCGGGGAATACTTTATATTTTCTCTCGATATGTTTTTCGGTGATCTAGAGAGCACTTCAAATGAGGAACCTAATTGAATAAATGATGCACCTCTACCGTGCCATGCGTCGGCTATGACAAGGCTCTTGAAACGAGTCTTGAGAAGGTGTTGCCCTGCCGTAGGAAACAGAAAATAACAACCCCTCGCGCTAAGATGCAAGCAACTAACCGTTAATAGGTGTGGAGCGTAGAGCCATCGGAGGAGCGTCATACCTAGGACATATATACGTCTAAACCGAGATAGGCAGGCTGAACAAACAGGAGCGTTGGGCGCCGAGCAAAATGCGTCGTACATTCGTTTTCGCCAGCGACCTGAATATTACGTCTTTAACTATGAAAGCCATCGTTGTGCGCTAGACTTCTATTTTCAAGGATAGGTTTTGTCTATAAACGTACGAAAACAAAGTAACAGACAAATGACGTTTATTTTCCATTGAGAATGAATCGTGTTTACGTCTGGGATCTCGGTCTGAGTTTTAAGTAGCAATCAGAACTGAGCATCCTATGAGTAGTCTCGCGCGGGGCTCGTCGCGCACAGGTTAGGAAATGCACGCCGAATGCAAGCGAGTTAGGGCTCTTGCTGATAACGTGAGCAGACATGAGATAGTCGTTGGATTGCTCAACCAAGCTAGGCATTTGAGCCTTTTCTTTGAGCAGACATGAGATAGTCGCTGGATTGTTCAATCGAGCCAGGCATTTGCGAGGGCCCTGGGTGGAAAACAGGGACTGGACAGACAAGAAGCACAGACAACGTTTTAGTAACAATCAGAACTGAGCATCCTACGAGTAGTCTCGCGCGGGGCTCGTCGCGCACAGGTTAGCAAATGCACGCCGAATGCAAGCGAGTTGGGGCTCTTGCTGATGACGCGAGCAGACATGAGATAGTCGTTAGATTGCTCAACCAAGATGGGCTTTTGAGCCTTTTCTTTGAGCAGACATGAGCTAGTCGCTGGATTGCTCAATCAAGTCAGTCTTTTGCGAGGGCCCTGGGTGGAAAACCGGGACTGGACCGACAAGCAGCACAGGCAACTGGGGGAGATCGGCCAGCAGGAGCATCGGGCTGGATACTCCGTTCTCCAAAAGTGGTGCGTGTAGCGTCCATGGGGTTGCCAGCTATAGATCGCAACAGTTCACAGATATTCGAGAACTGGCTCGTCATGATAGAACGATCATACTTTGGTACCCCCGAGAGCGGGTGTGTATACAATTAATATTTTTTGAACGACAAGACGCCTCAAAGCGGGATTCCGCACTATAGGGCGTACCCATATTTTATGTAGGGGTCGTGACATGCACGTTTCACCGCACTAAACTGGGGGCCCGCACTAAAGGTTACCGCGTAGAGCAAAACACGCCAACAGCGGCGTTACGTGGACGGGGACGGGAATGCGGGGGGTGCGCACACCACACTGAACAGATATGTATACATCCTGGCGCCGTCTGCTCTATGATGCAAATACAGTAGGTATCTATTCATGTCCGGGCGCGCGACGGCTATAGCGTGCCGCCAGGGACCAATCACCGTCTATGAACTGCAACCGGTGCAGACGTCACCGAGGAGTGACGAAGAACAGGGCCGCTCAAGGTGGAGTCACCATCGTTCTGCCTCGAATTCCCCTCGGAGAAGAAACGAAGCAAGAAAAGGGCATACGCAAACATATTTTTTAATTTGGTTGAGTCCGTCTTGTTGGACGCAAGTTGGCAGAAACACGAAAACGAGAGCCTACAAACAAAGCAAACACAACATACATCACATTATCTCCACTGGTGTGTGTCGGTTTCATCGTGCCACCCGCTGGGAGAAAATGTTCAATCGTGACGCCAACGAGGATAGACACCGCCGCGGAGTCGCGGGTGCTCGCGGGTCGAGGTTCCCTCCGTCTATCTTCAACCGTTGCCCCAACGAACAAGTGCGTTGTTTGGGTCGAGTGAGGCAAACCACACGAGAGAAAACGTAGCGCACAACCACGGCTTGTTTGCGCCTTAGCGACGCATTTCATGCGCACCGCGGCTGCTGATGTTGGATCCTCGTTAGCAACTGATATCGCGTCGTTGTACTGTCTTACATCGACGCAGAGCTACGTCACCGTTCAGTTTTAGTGGAAGCTCCGCACTCAATGCAGCTTCCTTGTGCTCTCAACTTTGGAGCCGTTGTGCTGTTCACGTTTTTGTCGCCTCTTATATGGCCAACTACACGAGTTACGTGGGTGCCCCCTTGTGCATATGACTGAAAAAAGACAGTCGCCTCGTGTGGGCACGTGACTACCAATCCGTCCGTAGAATGGAGTACGAAAGGAACAATATATAAAGAAAGAGAGAAAAACAAAGAAGCGTATTGATACGGGATATCTAACGAAGCTGGGTATATCGTACGTACTGCTTTGTGATGCAACTATCGTACAACATCCCCTGTTTTCCCAAATCAGTGTTGTGCGGGGGAATAATTCGCCTGCTCCGGGACACATCAACCGACAACGAGTGATGTGGGCTCGTTCGTCCTGTCTGATAAGCACATTTTGGACAGGGCAGTAACCAATCGAGAGGTAGCCGTCACAATCGTTGGTTGTACGAGTGGAGGCACTACGCTGCCACGTCGCTTCACCCCGTCTTATTTCCTTGTTTTTTATTTCTCTATTTTTGCGCACAGGATTATCATGTGGAGAACACGTCATCATCGATGTTGCCGGGGCGCGGTGGGATGGGGTGGGTAATCACCCTCCTTCAGCCCCTCCCCCTCGCCCCCCTTCCCCACACTTGGCACGCGATATTAACCCCCC